>JASDQU010100899.1:299417-313469 GCA_032191745.1 Picea mariana
TTTGGAACAAAAGACTAGGTCATCTTAGTTTTAATCAGCTTGTTAAGCTAGGAAGAAAATATGTTGTGAGAGATATGCCCAAAATTTCCAAAACTGAGAATATTTTTTGTAAGTCATGTCAGTTTGGAATGCAGTCAAGAGTTCAATTAAAGGAAAGAAAACACTCCACCACTCGACTTATTTAGTTGATTCATACAGATATCTGTGGCCCCACTAGTACACAGTCACCTGGAGGTGAAATATATTATTTTTATTATTATTGATGACTATACCAGAATGACTTGGGTTGGATTGTTATTATTATTGATGATTATACTAGAATGACTATACAAGAGTGAGATCATCGCACCTTAGCAGTATTGAGAGGGGTGACGACCACCGGCCATAGTCACAGCCTTGATGCATCGGGAGCTGTGGCGACCCTTTGAAGCACGCCAGTAGGGCACTTACATCGGGAGGTGCGACGGATTTAAAATTTTTATGAGGGCACTTGCGTATGTTTTTTGGCGTTGAAATTTTTTTAAGGTATGTTTTTTTTTTAAAGGGTATGAAGTTTGTTGTATAAAAGAAACAACTAGATGATGCTATAAAAAGTATTATATGCATATTATAATGCATAAATTCAAGTGGTGAATTTCTTAAAAAGGTAAATCTTTTTTTCAAAAGATTTTTTTTTATTAAACCTTTTTATATTACTAAAGGTTTTTCGGATTAAACCTTTTTTTTTTTAATTATTATTCAACATTAAGTAAGATCATTCCTCCATATAAGGGCCATTGGTTATTATAAGCAATGATGTTTTTATGTTTCTTCTAATGGAAAAGATGCATAGTGCTAAGTTTGAAATTGAGAAGTTCAATGGCAGAAAAATTTCGAGATCTGGAAGGTTAAGATGCACGATTTGCTCGTGCAACAAGTTGTGGTGAAGGCGCTTTTGGGAAAAGAAAAGAAACCCATGAGCATATAATATGATGACTGGGATGAGATGGATGCGAGACCACTGAGTACCATATGCCTGTTTTTGGCCGACGATGTACTGTTCACCATTTTTACAGAGAAGACAACAGTCGGTTTGTGGTCAAAGATGGAAATCATGTACATGTTGAAATCCTTGACGAACATGGTCTTCCCAAAAACACAATTGTATAGTTTGTGCATGAAGGAAGGTACGAAAATAACTGATCATTTAAATACTTTTAATACTCTTTTAGTCTAGTTGACTAGCATGGGAGTGAAGTTCGAATCTGAAGATAAGGCAATTACATTAATGTGTTCTTTTCCCATGTCATGGGATCATTTTGTTACCTCCATTAGTTTTAGTTCAACAAAAACTATTGAGTTTGATGATATTGTTGGAGCTTTACTGTCTGAGGAAACATGGAAGAAATCCAATTCAGAAACCTCTACATCTGAGGCGATGGTGATCAGAGGAAGAACAAAAGAAAGAGGACATGGTCAGAGGGATATCTCTCAGTCAAAGTCGAAGGGAGAAAAGAGAAAGCTTAAGCTTAAGTTTGAACTGGGATCTTGTCAGCTATAACCTTCTTTAAGAATGAAACATGGAAAACTGGGTGTACTCGCGAAGATGCATGAAGCCCCAATTTGTATGCCATGGTACCAATCTTTTGCAACACCTTATAAGGGCCATATTACTTCGGTGATAATTTATTATCACTCTTAGCTTGCTTGAGGGACATATTATTGGATGGTTGTAGTCTTAAGAATGCAGTAGCAACTATATTGGCTTTGAAAGGATGAGAGAGTGCACAAAAGTGTGTGTACTTGGTAAGTCTATCAAAATTCACCATGATGACACTCTTCCTTCAGGCTTCAGTAACCTTGTTATGAAATTGATGGAAAACTCCTCCCAACACTGAATTGGAATGAATAATGGTTGTAAAATACCTGGGGTCTAAATTGTTTCCACCTTATTTTGTTGGCAAACCAAACATTCTGCCAGAAGCCTTTGAACATCAATTTTAAGGCCATCCCAAAATAATTCCCTCTTGACCTTGTGATAGATTTTCAAAAATCCTGAGTGCCCTTCTACCGGAGAGGTGTGCAATTCCAAAAGTACTTTTTGTTTTAGTTGGGATTTCTTACATAGATATAACAAATCTTTGTACCATAGTGAATCATTTTTCCATGCAAATATGTCGTATGCACTAGAATCTTGCTGCAACCTTTGAATCAGAGTCCACACTTCTTCCTCATTCTTCCATTCATCCCTTACTTTTGTTATTCAATCAGGTTGGATGATATATATAGCATAGATAATTTCCTCAACATCTTCATCCTTTCCTGAGAGTGCATATGCCACAACATTTTCTTCCCTTTTTGTAGATGAGTTCAAAGTCATAACCCAAGATCTTGGTCACCCATTTTTGTTTCTATTTTGAGGATAGTATTTTTTCCAAGAAGTATTTAATATTTTTACCTTGAAGTGCTTACCTATTAGGTAATGGTGCCATTGCTTCAATGCATGTAGTATTGCCAACATTTCCTTATCATAAATGGGTTTGTGTACGTCCTTTCCCTTGAGTGACCGAATTTCAAAAGCAAGGGGCCTTCCTTCTTCTATTAGAACAACACCAATGCCATTTCCCGAGGCATCATAGTCCACAATAAAGGTTTTTTTGAAGTATGGTGTGGTCAATACAAGAGCTTTGCACATTGCCTCTTTAAGTTGTCCAAAAGCTTGAGTTGCTTCTGGAGTCCATGAAAATGCATCCTTCTTAGTTAATGTAGCTAAAGGTTCTGCTATTCTTTCATAGTTATGAACGAACTTAAGGTAGTAGCCTGTTAAACCCAAAAATCCTATAAGATGCTTCAATGTTTTGGGAATCGACCAGTCCATCATGGCTTTAATATTGTTAGGGTCTACTTTGACACCTTCATGAGATACAATATGACCTAAATACTCTACCTCCTTCACCCCAAATAAAAATTTGGACAGTTTGGCATGTAGCTATTGCTCCTTTAGTAGCTATAGCACCTTGTCAACATGTCAAACATGATATTCCCAAGATTTTCTATAGATTAGTATATCATCAAAAAATACTAACACAAATTTTTGAAGGAAGGGATTGAAAATGGAATTCATGAACCCTTGGAATGCGGAAGGTGCATTCGTAAGGACAAAATTCATGACCAAAAATTCATAATGTCCTTCATGAGTTCTTAATGATATTTTTGGGATATCTTCTTCCTTCATTCTAATACGATGATACCTGAATGGATATCCAACTTTGTGAAGTAAATTGCTCCATGTAGTTCATCTAACAATTCATCAATGATGATAATGAGAAACGTGTCTTTAATGGTGATCTTGTTGAGCTCTCTATAATTTGGACACATATGCCATGAGCCCTCTTTCTTGAGTACCAATACGACTGATGAAAAGTAAGAACTTTGGATAGGTATAATAATTCCATACTCAACATTTCTTCAACCATATGCTCAATTTCACTCTTCTGGGCATAAGGCTATCTATAAGGCCTCATGTTAGGAGGAACACTCCTATTAATTAAGTGAATATCATGATCATGATTGTGAGTGGGTGGAAGATCTCTAGGAATATATTCAAATACTTTAGAATGCTTATCAATGTTCCCTTGGATATCTAGGGTAATATATGGCTTACATGTTTGAACATCTAGTGAGCATATTTGTACAACTACACCCTGATGCCACTTTTCAATATTTTTTTCTTGCCATTAGAGATTAACACCTTACTGGGTTTCCCTGTGATACTCCTTAACACAAATTTGTTTCCTTCCAGTGAAAATTTCATGAAAAGTTCTTGAAAATCAAAATCCATTGTCCCCAATGATTGTAACAATTGGACCCCTGGTATGACATCAACAACACCCATGGGTACAGAAATGATTGGACTATTGATTACATATTCCCACATAGTAAGATTGATCTTATGGAATTTTCCAGAGCAATTGATAGTTCCACCATTTGCAATCATTACTTGAAAATCTAGCGATGGATATATAAAGCAATTGAGAGCTTTGGATAATTTACAGTGAATGAAGTTAAGAGTAATACTAGAATCGATTAGAAATATTACCTTTTTCCTTTTGATATATCCTTTGATATTGAGGAATTGAGGAGTGCTAATTCCATCCAGTGCATGAAAGATATGGTGGGAGTCATCTCTTCATAAGAAATCACTTCTACATCTTCATATTGAGATGGTTCTTTTTCTTTTTCTTGTTTTTGTTCTTATTCCTCTTCACAATCTATGTAGAATGATTTCTTCTCACCACAATTATGTCCCTTATTGTACTTGTTGTCACAATTAAAGCATAAACCTTTTTCTTTTCTTTCCTACAATTTTTGAGTTGTCAACCTTGAGGGTTGAGGTGGTTTATAAGAAGGAACATTATTATCTTGATATATTAGGGCTTGTCCTTCTAGTAGCCATAGCCATATTTTTACTTTCAACATTTCTCACCACCCTGAATTCATTCTCCAATGATTTGGATTCCCAAAGGTGAACCTCATGTTGAATGCTATCCTTTAAAGCTCCTATGAAGACATAAATTAGGTGTTCATATGGAATATCTATTATCTTTATATTCAATATTTGGAAGTTCTCAATGTGCTCCACAACTCAACCATTTTACTTGAGATTTATAAATTGGCTTAAGAAGGTATTGCTCCTTGTATCCTCATTGTATACTATCATTTCTTTTGTGAAAATTGTCCAAGTGAAAAGTGATTTGTGAGAACAAATCCATCGATACAACACAAACTGATTATGTTATAAATATAAAGATGCAATTCGTACCTTCTCTGTGTGTGGCACATCATGTAGATCAAAAAACTCCTCCATCTGGAGTATCCATGTGATTGGATCCTTGTCATCAAACTTCCTCATATCAATCTTAGGAAAGTGGTCGGTCTTCAGTCGAAAACTAGAGTTTCTCCATTTTTGATTAATCTTCCTTGTGTCCCCATCATGAATTTCATGGGATACATTGGCACTTTCAGGTGGCCTCTCTATTAGCAAAATTTTCAACCCTTCCATGATCTCCCCTTTTAATCCATCCATCTTAGTATCCATCATCGCTACCATCTTAGCTTTAGTTGAATCCATCAAAATTTGTAGTTCATCTTGTGTTACTCCCTTCTTTTGTAAATCACTTATGTCCTTGTGCATTTCTTCACCTTCATCAAAATTTCAAGTAGGACTATCTGAGGGATTATTTTGTATAGGAGTTCCCTTTCTTGGTGGCATGTTCGCCAAGTATCACTGCAAGGTAGGAATTCCTAATTGGATTAGGAAGAGATCCTCATAGACAAGGGAGTGTCATGTGCTATATCTATATGATATATGTGAAGGGTCCAACAATAGTACTCAGACCAATATCTCAAGGCACTAACTAAGGAGGATTGACTATTCCCTTAGTTGTACTATCTGACTACCCATGTACTAGAGAGTTATCTCCCTGAGTGTTGTTCTTGGTGTACTATAGCAACAAGATGGACAAATAGTTTACTCGATTGGTCTTAGGATTATAGGGGGTCTCCTGATATACACCAAGTACGTGGGAGCTCAAATCTGTAGTAGTTATGTCTAATGTGTAACCGTTCAAAAGGGTCCTTCTGATATACTCTAGGTACATGGAAGAACCACACTATCCTTGGGTTGAAGCGCTAACAAGTAATGATAGCTCCTATGTTTAGAGACCCAGGAATACGTCTGTATCTAAAAATACCTAAGTTTTTCCCAAATTTATGTGATACTCATTTTATCCCACTTTATTCCACTTTTGGAATCACCCCAATTGGATCTTCTAGTAAAAAAATATGCAAATTTCCAACAAACAAAAAATGCACCTTTTAAGACCCTGATTTGGAGATTATTCGGCTAACCGACCTCTCTTATGCTATAGCTCTAAAATTTCATCCCTTCTGAGTCTAAACCTTCGGCATGAGGTATTATTATGTGTCTTATTTACAACCCCATAGGTTAGACCAAGATTGGATTCTCCAAGAGAATTTTATGATACCCTTCCCAAGATGTGCTGATGTTTTCCCTTTCAAGAGAGAAACCTTGTACGACCTGTTGCGTGTCACTGTTTTCATTTCAAAAATTGAAATTTTCACTAGAAAAACTTTGGTCCGTACCCTAACCAATGGAGTATATCTCACTCAATTTGGAGGTCCATAGCTTCATATATAATAGTTTTCCCAAGAACACCTATTTTAGACTGAAATCTGGATAAACCAAAAATCCAAATTTCCTCAAAGAATAACTCTCTGATTACAATGAATCAAGGGACGAAATTTTTACACAAGTTACTTAACTATTCCTCCTTAGTACTATAAAAATTTCAGAAACTGAAACCAAGCCGAAAAAAAGTGGGAGCGGAAATTCCAAGAAGACCCGTTTCAGACTAGTTTTAGGACTAGTCAAAAACCCTATCTTGAACAAAATATATCTCCAAAAATATAACGAAAAAAACTATGAAATTTGAAACCAAGTTAGATATATATGTCCTCTTTATAGAATATAAATTACACATCCCTAAACCTTCCAGAAAAAAAGTTGTAGTGAATATTCCAAGAAGACTTGTTTTGAAGAAGCCAGTCTCGAGGATTGTCCAACTCTAATACCAAATATTAAGAACCAAATATAAAAATAGCATAAAAACCTCAGAATAAGTACACCATGCCTTTAAAATGAGAGAAATTTAGATAATAAACCTCTTCAAGGGGGAAACCTCATTATGCATTACATGAATTCACAAATACAACAAGATTCCAAATGAAAATGTCTCTTTGGTATATATAGGAGACTAGGAGGTACAATTACAACTAATGGACCCAAGCCGACATAACTAAAGTAAAAATAGTAATGTAATATGCCGCAATTAAAGAATAATGTGCCACAGTTTACGGATTAACAAAAAACATATACTTGCTACAATCTAATAGCATTCAAAACCATTGTGTGTTTAAGGACTATGTAAAATAATAACATAGATTTCAAATAAATGTTAAATAATACCTACTTTAATAATAATGATTTTTTTTTTATTCAATCCAATTTCAGAATATACATGAAGCATAAAAAAACAATTACCAAATGACATAGATTCAAAATGAATATTAAATATTATTTTATTTAACAATAATGACCCTTTTTTTATTCAATCCAATTTCTGAACATATATTATGTTATCGCAAGATTTATTTAGTGAAGGGTTCATCTATTTCTTCTAGTTTTTACATCCAAGATAAATTACAAAAAACATGCTTCAAATCATACCATGTCCTCATAATTCATACCATATCCTCATAATTAAATATATTGAGCAAATAATAGAGAATTGTTTTACAAGGTATTGAGAGAATGGATTACTTTTTTTTCCAATAAAACAAGTATTGAGAGAATGGATTACTTGCTTTATTCCAACATAGTGAAAATGTGGTTTGGGATGAGGAGCTAATTGATGACATTGTGATTTGGGATGAAGAAGAAACAATTAATGGCATTGTGATTTGGGATGAAGAAGAAGCAAATGTTGTTGATCATATGAGGGAAACAAGTCTCTTTGATGTTAACTTAAAGATCATCTTTGATAGGCCTTGTGGAGAGAAGAGTTTCCTTGATGAAGTGATGCTTGATCATGATGTTACCCCACCTTTTGGAGATTGCATGGTATCATCCAATGAGCCAATCGGGTTTGATGAGGGTAGTGTTCTTACAATGGACAACAAAACAAAACACCAATGGTGTGACAACCCATGCCACTATGATGAGTATGAATAAAGGCCTTTAGCAGAACAAGACTTGGAGGATCAATTATTGGTCACAGAAGAGAAAATTCTACAAGTGTTGACAAGGGAATATGGTGCTCATAGGTTCATTGAAGGTCTTATGTGGAAAACACAAATGGAGGAGAGACAAAAAGAATTTGCAGCAAAAAGAATTTGCAGGTGGAGTCACTAGTGCGCAATTGCACATAATCAAAGAAGCACTAGAGCAGATGAAATTAGATTACTTCAAATGATTCATGGATAGAGACCTTGCTCTCAATTCTGTTGAAGACAATGAAAGGGAGGTTGAGGAGATTTGCTACCAGTTGATCTTGGCACACTCTTCATCACTTACAATAGCGACTCCATCATCTTTAGCATCGTGACCCATGAGGGTGTGAGTGCCCCCCATGATTTGAGGGAGGAGACTCTTATGATGATTTCACACGAGAAACATTCATAGTTGCAGGTTCTTGAGGAGAGGTATGGCATAGATGATTTTGACTATGCTCATAGTTTGCATTGTGGGGATCCTAAGTTGTTTCTTTTGGAGAGCCCACTAAAGTCTCAAGGCTTAGCTACAGAGGAGATAGTTGAGCACATTCCTTGTGGACCAGCCCAGAAGGTAGTATATGCATCCATGGATTGAGTGCACTGATATATGAAAAAGATGGGAACACTCTGGGACACAGGTTCAGAGTAATGGATACATTAGCGCCTATAGGATACAGGATGGTACAAGATGATTCAGTGATAGGAAGTAGTATGTAGGGGTATTCATTGGCACACGGTAGTGTACAATGGACTTTTGGAGCATTTACTCTAGGGAGACCTCCTGATAGAGTCCTCAAACATACCATTGAGATGAGGTTACCCAAGATCGGTGAGTGGATGGGTGATATTTAGGGAGTAGTGTATCCCTTGATGATTGATATTCATCTAGGATATCATCAGATGAGGGACATGGAGAAGGATACTCACAGGTCTACTTCCTGACTTCATTATGAGTTCTTGGTCATGCCCTTGGGGTTGACCAACACACTAGTCACTTTCCAATTTTGTAGGAAGTGGGAGAGGAATATATTGTTTTTATTTGATGCCCTCATGGTATACAACAAGTTAGAGAGGATCATTGTATCTAGTTGGATGAGACAAGGGGCATTGTGTCCATGATGAAGATCTTTCATTTTGACCATGTGATCAGTGTGTAGAGTGCACACAAGGAGATCCAGACTCTATTGGATTGGTTCACATGGATTTCAGCAAGAATTTGGAGTGGTGGAATTCCAATTTGGTGGTGGGATATTGGTATTCATTTGAGTGGTAGACGACTTCAGATGATGAGGATGATCGACAAGGTCGTGTCAGGGATTGGTTTGTGTCATTATGGGGATGTTGTGAGAGGCATTGTTGATATTTGTTCTACATGGTGAGGTATATTCTCCCTCATGATACCGAGGATATGAGTTCAGTCCTTTCAGGGATTTTAGCTTGGGGGTCTAAGAGAGGAGAGTGCAGTCTGAGAATGGTGAGCCGAAAATTATGATCAGAGGGCTGCAACATCAGTATGATGTTTCCTTGTGAAGATTAGCTTGGGACCTTGAAACTATAATGTTTGAATACTCAACAGTCGATACAAATGAGACAACCATTTTTTGTTTTCTAGAGTTTAATATTGGAATGTTTAGGATTGATTGCTTGGAGGAGTGGTCCTCTCAGGAGTTTACTGAGTTTAGATAACTCACGATTTCCTATCTAGGTGGATTCTTGTATTAGCACCTTATAGATCAATTCTATGAGTAGAGGGTGCTTCACATCATAATTTCTAGAATAGGAACCTGGTGACTTTACCACTTATAGGAAAGTCTGAGAGAGGTTCGCATGGAGGGACTTTATGGATGATGTGTTGGGAGATATGGGGGAGTGTATGACTTGTCAAAAGAGCAGGTCGGGGCACACTCATCGAGTAGGGTTGTTGAATTATTTTCCCTTTTATGATCAAAAGTGGGAGAGAATGTTGCTAAATTGCACCACAGGTTTACCAAGGGTACATAGAGAAGATACTATGTGTGCAATGATTGACCAGTTATCAGAGTTCATGCACTTCTCGACGATTTCTTCAGAGTATGGGGTAGCACATGTGAGAGAGCACACGTGACTTGAGTTTATAAAGTCACTTTACTTTATTAAAAGGGTAAAAGGGTCTAAAAAGGGTCAATGAGGAAATAAAAGGAGAAGGAGGGAACCCTCTCTCATTATGCATTGTTATTTTTCTAGAAACAAAATTGAGAGAGTTCTTGTGGCTTTGGCTCTTGGGATGAAAAACCCTAGAGAACAAGATTTGTTTTGGTGGTGAGACCATCGACCCTCATTGGTCATAGAGAGAATATCACTCATATATTTTCACAATGTTTCATTTGTGGCAGAGTTTATCTCTGGGTGATTGATTTTTATTGTGTCTGACTAAGTTTCTCATTTAGTGGTTGAGTATTATTATTCATGGCTAAGTTTGTTGGTGTATTGGGTCAACTACATTTGTGGAGGACGAGTTTCCAAGAAAAGGGGTCGAACGGCTTCATGGTTTCATTCATTGTTGAAGAGAGGTCAAGTTCCTTGTTGTAGGGTCAATTTTCTTCACTAGAACCGAGATTTATTATGACTGGACAAGCTTTATTCTCACTAAAACTTTTTTACATGTTGAGAGTGTACTCTATATTACCATTTATAACATTAAAAACTGCATAATTTAAAATAGATTAGTATGTAAGTGGATAAATGTATAGTATGTCATGAAAATGGAAATAGTCAAATGTTTAACAATATTAATGATGTAAATGAAATATTATCCATCTAAAAACTTGAAAATACTAATACCCACAAAATAAACTAAATAAACTACATTCATGGTTTATCTCCCAATAAATCCATGTTTAATACATACGGCATATTAATCATTTATGCCTATGGAATTGGAGTCCCAACCCAAACACTGATAAATAAACACAACACAAACACAATTTAATAAAAAACATACAGCATATCTATTCTGAATAAAAAAATTAAAAACATAGAAAAACAGTTAATAATATCTACTCTACTAAACAAAATTAAATACTACTAAGATGTGTATAAACATTTTGTTTTCAGATCTAATAACGTATACATAGTTATACATCACGTATCATAGCATTCAATACTATATAATAAGGTTAATATTGTTCACCAAACATATGAAAACCATACATACAACAAGCAGAATGGAGGTTATGAGCAGACTCTGAATTTGACGTCTGACCATATGCAGACCATACCATTTAACAAGCAGAATTAAAAAAGTTACGTACGAGCAGGCCCGGAATTTAACGTCTTACATGACAGGGGCACTTCAGATTTGATAGGGCGAAAATTAAGGCCAGTTAAAATTAGGACATCTTCGTTTTGACGTTCATGTGCAAATATGAAGTGTCATATTTTTTTTTAGTTATTATTCATAAATTCTTATGGTTCATATTGTTCTTGGTGTTCCATTGTAAACATTGGAATAGGTTAGGTTTTACTTTTGTCTTATGTGGGATTAAATAACTAGCATAATCTCTAAGCTAGGTAAGTCGAAGTAAGTTCAAGTTGTTAAAGTTCTTATGTTGTTTAAATATTTAGGAGATTTGGAAATTTGCGTGTATAACTTACTATAAGTACTAAGTTGTTATAGTTGTTGGAACAATCAACTTAGGAGTTGTATGGAGGAATGTCTATAAATTGCATTGCATTTACAAGTGGTCAATACTCACAATAAATGTAGGTAACCACTAACATGCAACAACCAACATATGATATGATAAGTTTTGTCATTGTGGTCAAAATCAGGGATGTATGATTATGAAAGATTATATTTAAAATACCTTTGTTATATGGCTTATAAAGATTAGATTGTACAGAAACATCTATTTTCTTATTCACCAAGACAAACCTTCAGACACGTTTAGGCATGATGGCCAAGACTTAAAGAAGTTACAGAAATGCCACAGGCTTTTAATATAATACCATTTGACAATGCTCAAGTGCCAGGAACGTGAGAAGGTTTATGAAGCTCAAATAGACATAGAGTTTTTGGCCCTCCCAGTGTGAAGAAGGGTAACTAAAACCACTAAAACCAAAGGACATCAACTTAGAAGATGATTAAATTACATTGACGTGATCGGGTCAGGGTCGTAATGCAGCTTTGTCAACAATAATGCTCCTCTCAAATCAATCCAAGAAAAAATAATCGACACTTCATGATATTATTCATATTAAAATCTTTGTTTTCCCATCTTACTAATGCATGGTGTTTGAATAATCATTAACTCTGAAGAACTCATTAAAACCTAGATTATATAAAAAAGTACATAAGTTCATTGCTGCACCATGTGAATAGTATAGACCGATGTATACAAGCTCATTGTCGCACAATGTGAATTGGACAATTAAGCATAGAAGATGTTATTTTCCTTGTTTAGATTTAAATATGAGTTAGTTATGATTGATTTGGGATGGAACTTGACAGGAAAAGGGGACGATTTTTTAATGAAATACATTGAAATTTTTTTGATGAATTCTTTGTTGAAACTTTTTTGATGACCTTCAAATTTTTTTCTTGAAATTCTTTTGATGATCCTTAAAACTCTTTGTTGAAACTGTAAAATCCAATAATATAGTTGTCAAAACAATCAAATTTTAAGGGCTATTTCTTTTTGAAATTTTGAACCTAATAGTGATTGATCTTGGATTTAAATACTATTTGTTGAAACTTTTTTGATGACCTTTAAATTCTTTGGTTGTTTAGTTTTGAAATAAGTTGTCAAAACAATCAAATTTGAGGGGCTATTCAATTTTGAAATTCTTAATCTGATAGTGATTGATCTTGGATTTAAATACCATCTCGATTATTGATCTTGGATTTAAATACCATATGGATTATTATAACTGTTATAATTTGATAAATGAGGAAACACAAATTAACATGAGACAAAACAGAGTCACGCAGAAATAAAAGACACAGAGATTTAACCTGGTTCACCCAAGGATTGGTCTAAGTCCACCAAGCAAAGGTATCATTTTTCTTTTATTCAAATCATGGAGATTACAACAGCTAGCTCACACTTTTCACCACTCCATTTTTGCCTCTATGGGCTTACATAATTTATATACAATTACATGAAAACGGATTATAGAATGCGCTCACAACAAATTCTAAGTTGGGCTGAATAGTTACAACCAACACTGAATTTTTGGATCTGAAACCCTAATCATGGGAAATTTGTTGTCAGCGTTTCCAACGATCTCCACCTTGACAACAATTAACGTGATACCTTGCTCCTGCTTTTGTTCATCACCTACTCTGCAAGCCAAGAGAAGCCAAGCACCATTGTAGCTTCTCAAACATTACGGTTTTGTGAACATGTCTGCGAAGTTCTCTTTTGTATGCACTTTCTCAAGAGAGACTCCACCTTCATCGATGACCTGTCTTACAAAATGGTACTTGATACGTGTATGTTTTGTTTTACTGTGATAGGCTGGATTCTTAGCCAAGTGAATAACACTCTGACTATCAAAAAGTAACTTTACTTTGTCCTGCATCCTTCCAAACTCACCAAACAAACCTTTCAACCAAATTGGCTCTTTGCAAGCATGTAAAGCAACAACATATTTTTATTTGTAGTGGATAAAGAAATAATTTTTTGTAGCTTTGACATCCAACTAATAGCTCCACCTGCAAAAGTAAAGACATGCCCTAAAGTCGACCTTCTCTTGTCCACATCACCTGCAAAATCAGAATCAACATATCCACAGACTAGATCATGACCACTGTTATAGGTGATAGTGTAATCACTTGTGCCCCTCAGATACCGAAGCACCCATTTCACTGCTGACAACCCCAACTGCATGTGAAATGTCTGGCCTTGTACTAACCATCGCATACATTAGACTTCATACTACATTAACATATGGTATTCGAGACATATATTCCTTTGCTTCTTTTATACTAGGACATAAACGTGAAGAAAGCTTAAAATGGGAAGCCAAAGGGACTGAAACCAGTTTCACATCGTTCATACCAAACCTCAAAATAATGCATGTTTTTTGGGGGTCTTCTTTGGAGGCTTGCTTTCGCTTCCAATAGTCCTTCTTCAAGTGTCCAGATTTTCCACAAAACCAGCACTTGAGCTTGCTCTTTCTGCCCTTCGAATTTGACCAAGAGAAATCCCTCTAACCCCGTCCTCTTTCTTTTGGTTT
>JASDQU010100899.1:345365-378448 GCA_032191745.1 Picea mariana
GCATCATCATCAACATCATCTAAACGTTCATAAAGTTCACATTCTCATAATAGATCACATTTCATGCATCATCATCATTAACATCTAAATATTCATAAAAGTTCATAATTTTAAAGTTTAAGTGTATCACTTAATGGTTTCACTGTGACTGGAAAATAAGTGCATAGGCCTCAGGCAATCCTGGCCGTCTTAAGTCAAAAGGTGGTGTTACCTACACCCCTCCTTTGAGAAACACGTTCTCGAGGTGGTCAAAATAGCGATGGATAGTCTCGTCGTAGTGTCTCGGCGTCCTCCCAAGTAGCATATCCAGGACTATACTTGTCCCACTGGACCTTAACTTGATCTACCAAACGGTTTCTGAGCTGTCGGACTCTACGGTCCAATATGCATAACGGTTTGACCGTGAGGGTTCCCACGTTCGATACCTGCAATTCTCTCCAATTTAGTTTATGTGATTCATCAGCAACATAATGACGTAAAACAGATACATGAAATACATTATGAGTTTTATGCAAGTGGGGTGGCAGTACGAGACGATAGGCAACGGGTCCAACTTTCTCTTGGACCTTAAATGGACCTATAAACCGAGGTGACAACTTTGTCCCTTTGCCGAACCGTATCGTACTCTTATTAGGCCTGATACGAATGAAAACCTGATCTCCCACTTCATAACTTCGGTCGATCTTGTGTGCATCTGCATAGCTTTTCTGCCTATCCCGTGATTCCTTTAGTCTCTGTTTAATTTGAATCACCTGTTCCTCCATTTCTTGAAT
Source organism: Picea mariana (assembly GCA_032191745.1). Taxonomy (NCBI): domain Eukaryota; kingdom Viridiplantae; phylum Streptophyta; class Pinopsida; order Pinales; family Pinaceae; genus Picea; species Picea mariana. Next base: position 346,139 of record JASDQU010100899.1, read on the forward strand.
CAATTCTGGCCCCACCGTTACTCGGTCTTCTAGTCTATCCCAACTTAATGGTGTTCTGCATGGTCTTCCATACAAAGCTTCGTATGTTGCCATTCCGATGGAACTATGATAACTGTTATTGTAAGCAAACTCTACCAAAGGTAGGTACTTTTCCCACTGGGTTTGATTATCCATTACATACAGCCTAAGCATGTCTTCCATAGCTTGATTTACTCTCTCAGTTTGTCCATCTGTTTCAGGATGATAAGATGTGCTTAAGTTCAACTAAGTCCCCAATGCTGACTGTAAACTTGTCCAAAATCTAGATGTGAATCTGGAGTCCCTATCTGAAATAAGCTTCTTGGGTATCCCGTGCAAACGGATAACTTCGCTTATGAACACTCGTGCCACATCAACAACATCGTAAGTTTCTGTAACCGGAATGAAATGAGCACTCTTGGTTAACTTGTCCACTATCACAAGAATGGCATTGTGTCTATGAGATGTGAGCGGAAATCCTACAACAAAATCCATCGAGATAACTTCCCACTTGGACATAGGGACATCATGTGGTTGCAAGAGGCCTGCCGGGTGATGGTGGTCGGCTTTCAGCTATTGACACTCTAGGCATTTGGCGACGAAATGGACTATATCGCGCTTCATGCCTGCCCAAAAGAAGAGTTTCTTCATATCTGTGTACATCTTCATAACTCCTAGATGAGTGCAATAAAGTGACCTATGGGCTTCCTTCAGTATGATGCTTCGAATATCCCCATTCTCAGGGATGTACATCCTTCCTTGATATCTTAACAATCCGTCTAATTCCAGATTATATCCTTCATACTTTGGGTCTATCTGCCTCCCGCTCTGAAGGTCTGAAGTAACCTTTAAATACCAACTGTCTCCGTGTAGTTGTGTCAACACATGTTCCTTCAGATTGATCCTTAAAGTTACCAAGGAGAAGATACGTGGTCTTCTACTCAAAGCATCTACGACCACATTTTCCTTCCCCTTTATGTACGAAATACCAAAATTGTACTCACTCATAAACTCACTCCAACGCCTTTGCCTGGCATTCAGATCTCTTTGAGTGAAGATATGTTTTAAACTCTGATGGTTCGTTCTGAGCTCAAAGTTTCTCCCCACAAGATAGTACCTCCAAAGTTTCAAAGCTAGCATTACAACTACTAACTCTAAATCATGAGTCGCGTATAATTCCTCGTGCTTCTTCAACTTCCTTGATGCATAAGCTATCACTCCTCCATCCTGCATTAGCACGGCCCCCAAACCTTGTTTCGAGGCATCCATGCAGACCATGAAGTCCTTTTCCATATCTGACACTCGTAGAATTGGTGCACTAGTTAGTAATCGCTTAAGCTCCCTGAATGCACTATCACATTCTTCTGTCCATTCATACCCGACCCCCTTGCGTTGCAAAGTGGTGATGGGTTTCGCTATTTTTGAAAATCCTTCCACAAATCTTCGGTAGTAACCTACTAGCCCCATGAAACTTCTCACCTCATGTGCATTTTTCAGCACTGGCCATTCCATAATGGCCCTTACCTTTTTTGGGTCCACAGAGATTCCTTCGCCCGAAATGATGTGACCTAAATAGTGGATTTCTTTCTGGAAGAAGGAACACTTCGACAATTTCCCATACAATTTGTTCTCTCTAAGTCAAGACAACACTATTCGCAACTGTTCTTCGTGTTCTTTTTCATTCTTGGAATAGATGAGAATGTCATCTAGAAAAACTTGGACAAATCGATCTAAGTACTTCCGGAATACGTTGTTCATGAGACTCGTGAATACTGCTGGCGCATTAGTCAATCCGAAAGGTACCACAACAAACTCGTAATGTCCAAATCGAGTTCGAAAGGCAGTTTTCGGGATATCACCCTCCTGAATCCTCAACTAATGATACCGTGATCGCAAATCGATCTTTGAGAATACCACCGCTCCCTTCATTTGATCGAAGAGGTCATCTATTCGCGGCATTGGGTACCTATTTTTCACTGTAGCACGGTTCAAGTCCCTGTAGTCTATACACAGTCATAAGGATCCATCCTTCTTATTTACAAAAATTACCGGTGCGCCCCAAGGTGAGACACTAGGCCTTACTAGCCCTAAGTCTAGTAACTCCTTCAACTGTATTTGCAATTCACAAAGTTCCGGTGCTGTCATTCGATACGGAGTCTTGGATATTGGTTCTGCACCGGGTTTTAGCTCAATAGTAAAATTAAGCTCCCTCTCCGGAGGTAACCCTGGTAACTCGTTCGTGAAAACATCTGGAAATTATGAAAATACCGGATATTGATATAATGAGGGTCCCTTCCTTTCATTCACTGCCTCCACTACATAAAGTTGGCACCCTTGCCTCATTCATAGTTGATATAAAGTGTAATGACACTTTTCTCTGTACACCCTGGATCTCTATTGGTCTTCCTTCATCATCAATACAAAGTACCCTCTTTGCGAAACAATCTACCAAAGCTCGATGAGCCACTAACCAATCCATCCCAATGATTAGGTCATACGTCCCAAGAGCAGTGACATATACCTTCAACCTGGTAGTGCACACTCCTAGGTCTACTACACAATTATCGACACTAGGTCCTATAACTTGTTTTTCCCCCGAAGCCATCTCGACTTGTTTAAAGTCATCGTGCTCGTAGGCTGCCAGCCCACTCTTCTCTAATGCAGATGGTGAAATGAAACTATCTGTCGCACCAGAATCAAATAAAATCTTAACATTAACATGATTTAGCGTACCTGATGACTCCACTACTGTGGATTGATGTTCAGCCTGGAGGTTGTTAACCGCTGCGTAAATCTTGTGGCTGCTACTTGATCTTCCCATTGGTGCCTTTCCTTCTCTTCTCTATTCTGTAATCAACGCACTTCAGCCTTTCACATTTCAGTACTTCAGGATTCCTGTATGCAAGTCCTTCAATTTTCTACCTCCCCAACTCCCAGTTGCGAAAACACCGAAAATGACTTAGCCTCTGTATTGGCCCTTAGCCTCCATCTATGTGACCACGTCCTGTGACCATGCGCTTTACGCCAAAGTGCTTATTGGATTTTCTCGATTCAGGGAATCACGATGAAACTAATCCTCCCAATCTTCTGTCCTCGGGAATGCTGAAACCCAAAATAGGGTCTAACTCCATGACTCCTCTCTTAAGCCATTGTCCATACGACTGGTCCCGTGATCTAGTTCTATTCCTCCGATCACTTTTTGATACTTTGCGATTTGGGATTTCGTGACTCCAGCTGCAATGTTTCTTGGCCTTTCAATCTCCCTAGTCCCGAAATGCCGAAGTACTGCCCATGACCATGGTCCACCTTTGAAGATTTTGCAATTCGCAATTTCGCAAATCTAGCTGCGACGATCCTAGGTCCTTCAGTCTTCGAAACCCTGAAATGTCAATTCCCCCCTGGACAATCAACGGTCCAGATCTACCTGAATGGACAATCCTTGTTCAATCGCGATCCCTCCTTTCGCAATTTTGGGATCCAGGACTTCATTTCTCGCGTTTTCTTCCTCCTCGATCTCCCGGTACCCGAATTCCTAGTAGACTTTGATCTCTGAAACCCATCCTCCCCAAATGTATGGTCCCTATGCTTTCGGGACTTCGCAGGTTGCGAATTCAAAGGAATCATTTTCCTTTTGCTGAGACGAGGTTTAAACCTCGCACACCTTCTCTAGATCTGACGGCTCACGGACATCAGTGCTAGATTTAATGGTTCAGATCCTCCCTCTTGTTCTTTGATCCAGTGGCTCTCAGGCCACCGCACTCCAGATCCAACGGTATGAATTCCTTCAAGATTTCATGAACCGGAAGTTTGTGATGCAAGTGATCCAAAAATCTCTTGCTTCTCTTAGTCCTGAACTCCGAAATGCCGAAATTCAATTGCGCAATTTTGGGATTTCGTGAACTGGAAGTTTGCAATGCAAGTGGTTCCACACCTTTGTCCGCTCCAAACCCCGAACTTTGAGATGTCGAGATTCAACGCCTAATCCGACGGTTTTCGGGATTTTGGAACTTCTCTACAAAGTGTATCTGATGTCCATTTCTGTTGCCCTCCTACGCACACCTCTCCGAGGTTAAACTCTGTGCACTTTCCTCTGGATCGGATGGTTGTCAGTTCTCTGCACGAGATCTAACGACATTTGTAGCTCCCTCTTGAGATTTTCACTTCTTCCTTTTCCTTGGAATATCTCAGATGCTTCAAAGGCCCCGACCTTTGCTTTCTCTATGAACCCTATGACCTTAGGTCTCACCTGCATTCTAGAAAATGTTGTTCCTCCTGAGCTTTGTTTGCTATAAAACATCAAAGGGTTTCTCTTGACCTCTGCACTCCTTGCAGGGTACTTTCACACAATTGTGTTGTCCATCCTGAGCTTCAAAACTTGGACCTCTAAGGGACTCAACCCTGCCTTCTCCCTCAAATCGAGATGGGTTCCCTCTTCGCAACCTCCTGCTCAAGCACTCCTTTCTGAGAAAAGAGAGTATTCAACAACTTTGTAAGTTTCTTATCTTCAACACTTCTCCTCTCTGAACTTGAAAGAGTTCCTTCTGTTCATGCTTTCACTAACTTCAATGTCCACTTAACAAAGTTCTCCAGAGTCCTCAGTGACTCTCTCTTCTTCTGAACTCGAAATAGAGTTATTTTATGCACTTACTCAATGCTCACCTAGCAGAGCTTCCACAAAACCTTCAGTAGTTCTATTTTCTGGTTGAACTCGAAACATAGTTCTTTCCCCAATGCACCCTGTGCATTCGCCCAATGACCGCCTGGCAAAGATTCTACAAAACTTTCAGTAGTTATGTCTTCTTCTGAACTCGAAATAGAGTTCTTTCTTGTGCACTCCTTGCACTTATGTTGGTGAAAGTCCAATGCTCTCCCTCTTGAGCTTTCCTGAGGCAGTCTCACCTCTGTCAATGCACACCTTGAGGACTTTGTGCACTCCTTGCACCTGGAAACTCCAAGACATGAAGAAATCAAAATTCTTCAATTACTTCACCAATTATGCATTCAAAACAAGAAATGCATAAAAACAAGTAAACACACACAGACAGTTCACAAAAGGAAAAACTTCTCTTCTATTAATCTGTATGTCTATACAAAATGTTTACAATGGCTGGACTGTAACAAGTCTCAGCTCTTTTCCTAAGACCTCTCTACCTGAGATCCATCCTCCTCTCCTAACTCTCTATCTGAGTCTCTAATTATCTACTCTCTAAACTTGCTAATTACAAATAGGGCTCTTTCACGAGCTTATCCTCTGCCTCACAATCTCTTAGCCATCGCTCTCACAGAGAGACTCTCTATGAATACATTACACAAAAGGAGTGTCCAGACCTGACTATGAACTGGGCTTGCTACAGGTAACCATTAATGGAAACCTCAACCACTACCTGAAAAAATATGCGGCTTGGAATTAAGTGCCTTACAACACAAATCCCCAAATGGGATTTGATTTCAAAATTTTGAAAAATGAGAGGGCTTTGCCTGTCTCCCTCATGTATGCACGCTGAATGTGTTGGCTGGATGGTGCTTAGGTTGAGCTGGAGTGATGCTCCTGCATCATACTCCTCAGCTGGAAAAATCATGATCTCCTGATCATGAGCTCCTCTGCATCTCTGTTGAAATCCACCTATATCCAAAACTGCTTTTTGGAGATGTCCATCTTCTCCTCTGCTTTGTTGTTGCTGCTACTGCTGTTTTACTGATCTTGCAGACTCCCTTCTTCTCAGCTTCTCATTGCTGGTAGTATCTGCTGCAGAATTCAACATCAGCCTTCTAATCTCTTCTATCATCTCGTCCAGCTGCTCCCATGGCTGGTTCTCTGTATCCAGTCTCCTTTGATACAATTCTCTCATCTCAGTGGGTAGATTATCATGATCCCCCCTATTATTTTCCTCTTCTGTGGAACTAGCTGGCCACACTGTTATAGACTCCAGCTCTGCAGTCTCCTCATTGAACTGTTGTTCAGCTTCTTTCTGTGGGGGTTCTGCTGTTTCCATTTCTCTGTGTGTTGGCTCAAGTCCAACTTATTCCAGTTGCTTCGCAGGCTAGTATGCTCCTCCACCTTCTGCTACATACCTTGGCACTACATTCATCATCTGTTCAGTTCCTTGGCTAAAAATTATGAGTGATTCCTCGGAGTGCTCCTCTGCTAGTATTTGCATGGTTGTCTGCTCATGAGAGTGATCTACTGGCTCTGGATGGTTCAACCAATCCTCCAACATCTCCAACTCCATATCCCATGGAGTGAGCATCTTATTTGTATGCTCCTCTTCTATTGGGGAAAACATTAGTGTCTGCTCCACTTCTTCCTCCATGACAGTCTCTGTTGTCTGTCCTCTTTTTGTTGTTGTTTCTGCAATGCATCTTCTGGCCTCAACTAGGCTACTTGGTAGGAATACCTCAATTCCCCCAATGATCAGAATTTTCTCCTGATCTTCTCCTGTCAGCACTCCTTGCTGACCTAAACTCTCCTCTGAGTTCATGAGACTTTCACATAGCCTCATCTTTTCCCCCTTACCCACCTGGAATCCTAGGAATTTCCTACTTCCCACCTGGAAGTCTATGAGACCGACTGGTCCCATCTCCATTAGCACTCCTTCTTGATCTGAACTCACTCCTGAGATCATTTTCTCCCCCTTTCCCACCTGGAAGTATGGGAGTTCTATGCGGCCCACTTGGCAGTCTATGAGATCTTCAGCCAATCTCATACCAATACCCTCCTATCAATATGAATTTCCACTGCTATCCTCTTGACAGTCTATGAGATCTGAAACTGATCTCTCTTCCTCATCACTGAGGGTTTCTCCAACTTTTCGCTCACAGATGCAAACCAGTTCTGTGTTACTAAGGTTTTCAGCATACCTCAGCCACTTCTTCAACAACCTTTGTTGTATTTTGGCCATCAACTCCTTGACTGGCCACTTCGCCTTTGTTTTCATGGGCCATTCATATACCCATCGTGCTTCTGCATTTTGTTGCACCCGCAGTGTCAGCTCTTCCACCCTCGCTCTTATCTCATCGATTTCTTTATCCATCTCTGCTCTCCTCATCTGTTGGTGGTCTCCTCTTCCACCATGTTCATGGCCTTTAGTAGCCATTTCCTTGTTCCTATCTACCCTCCTGGAAAACTTGTTGTTTACTCTGCCACTGAGAGTATCTTCATGTCCTCCTACAAATCACCTGGTTGTCTACTGATTTCCGCACACCTTGCAACAATCACCACAAATATCTAACACTCTATTTCTTTCACCTGCTGCATTCAAATGAATCTCTGATTTTGATTCCACCTGTTGTCATCATAATTTCTCCCACCTTCTCTTCTTTGTCTGTTGTCTACAGACAAGTAACGACCTCCTCTCTTTCTCTTTCACTTGAAATTTATAGGCGAAAGTATCAACTCTGATACCACATGACGTAGTGCCCCTCCCTCAACAGGGTTCTTTTGACCTCCCAGTCTCTGGATCGATCTACTTCTAAGCCAAAATGGCTCTTCGAGCTCCTGCTGGAACCCCTTGAGTCGAATCCATAGGTCCCCTTTTTCCTCCTGGAACAGGCCTTGAGAAAACCTGCATCTGTGCCTCTTCTTCGACGCTCTTCTCTATTCTGCAATCAACGCACTTTGGCCTTTCACATTTCGGGACTTTGGGACTCCTGCATGTGAGTCCTCCAATTTCTTGTCTCCCCAAATCTCGGTTGCTGAAATGCCGAAAAGGACTTAGTCTCTGTATTGGCCCTTAGCCTCCATCTATGTGACCACGTCCTGTGACCACACGCTTTATGCCAAAGCACTTATCAACTTTTCGCGATTCAGGGAATCGTGATGCAAGTGATCCTCCCTATCTTTTGTCCTCTGTAATTCTGAAACCCAAAATAAGGTCTAACTCCACGGCTCCTCTCTTAAGCTGTCCATATGACCGGTCCGGTGATCTGGTGCTATTCCTCTAAGCACTTTTTGGGACTTTGCGATTCAGGATTTGGTGACTCCAGCTGCAACGTTCCTTGCCCTTTCAATCTCCCAGGTCCCGAAATGTTGAAGTACTACCCATGACCACGGTCCACCTTTCAGGATTTCGTGATTCGCAATTTCGTGAATCCAGCTGCGACCATTCCAGGTCCTTCAGTCTTCTAGACCCCGAAGTGCCAATTCTCCCCTGGACAATCAACAATCCAGATCTACCCGAATGGATGATCCTTGTTCAATCGCAATCCCTCCTTTCGTGATTTCGGGAGCTGAGACTTCTTGTCTCGTGACTCCTTCCTCCTCGATCTCCCGATACCCGAATTCCTAGTAGATTTTGATCTTTGACACCTGTCCTCCCCAAATGGATAGTCCCGATGCTTTTAGGACTTTGTAGGTTACGAAATTGAAGGACTCCTTTTCCTTCTACTGAGACGAGGTTTAAAACTCGTGCACCTTCTTTGGATCCGATGGCTCATGGACCTCAGTGCTAGATCTGACGGTTCAGATAATCCCTCTTGTTCTTTGATCCAGCAGCTCTAAGACCACCGCACTCCAGATCCAACGGTCTGGATTCCTTCAGGATTTCGCGAACTGAAATTTCGCGATGGAAGTGATCCCAAAATTCCTTGCAGCTCCAAGTCCCAAACTACAAAATGCCGAAATTCAACCGCGTGATTTTGGGATTTTACGAACCGGAAGTTCGCGATGCAAGCGGTTCCACACCTATGTTCGCTCCAAACCCTGAACTCCGAAATGCCGAGATTCAACGCTTGATCTGACGGTTGTCGAGATTTCGTCACTTCTCTATGAATTGTTTCCACTGTTTGTTTCTGCTGCTCTCCTGTGCACACCTCCCGGAGGTTAAACTCCATGTGCTTACCTCCAGATCCGATGGTTGTCAGTTCTCTGCATGAGATCTAACAGCAGCTGTAGATCCCTCTTGAGATTTGCACTTCTTCCTTTTCCTTCGAATATCTCAGACGCTTCAAAGGCCCCGACCTTTTCTTTTTCTGCAAACACCATGACCTTCAGTCTCGCCTGCATTCTGGAAAATGTTGTTCCTCCTGAGCTTTGTTTGCTTTGAAACCTCAAAGGGTTTCTCTCGACCTCTGCACTCCTTGCAAGGTACTTGCATACAACTATGCTATCTGTCCTGAGCTTCAAAAATCGAACCTATAAGGGACTCAACCCGTGCCTTCTCCCTCAAATGGAGATGGGTGCTCTCTTGGAAACCTCCTACTCAAGCACTGCTTGCTGAGCAAACCAAGTATTCAGTAACTATGTAACTGTCTTCTCTTCGACACTTCTCCTCTCTGAACTCAAAAGAGTTCTTTCTGTGCATGCTTTCACTAACTCAATGCCCGCCTGACAGAGTTCTCCAGAGTCCTCACTGACTCTGTCTTCTTCTGAACTTGAAATAGAGTTCTTCTGTGCACTCTGTGCACTTACTCAATTCCTGCCTAATAGAGCTTCCACAGAACCTTCAATAGTTCTATTTTATGTTCTAACTCGAAACAAAGTTCTTTCCCCAATGCAACCTGTGCATTCGCTCAATGCCCGCCTGGCAGAGATTCTTCAAAACTTTCAGTAGTTATGACTTCTTCTGAACTCAAAATAGAGTTGTTTCTTGTGCACTCCTTGCACTTCTACTGGTGAAGGTCCAATGCTCTCCCTCTTGAGCTTTCCTGAGGCAGTCTCGCCTCTGTTAACGCACACCTTGCAGACTCTGTGCACTCCTTACACCTGGAAACTCCAAGACAGGAATAATTCGAACTTCTGCAATTACTTCACCAGTTATGCATTCAAAACAAGAAATTCATAAAAACAAGTAAGCACACACAGATAGTTCACGGCAGGAAAAACTGCGCTTCTATTAATCTGTATGTCTGTACAAAATGTTTAGAATGGTTGGATTGTAACAAGTCTCAACTCTTTTCCTGAGACCTCTCTACCTGAGATCCCTCCTCCTCTCCTAATTCTCTATCTGAGTCTATAATTATCTACTCTCTAAACTTCCTAATTACAAAGAGGGCTCTCTCACGAGCTTATCCTCCACCTCACCATCTTTGAGCCGTTGCTCTCACAAAGAGGCTCTCTACCGCTACATTACACAAAAGGAGTGTCCAGGCATGACTATGACGTGGGCTTACTGTAGGTAACCATTAATGGAAACCTCACCCACTACGTGAAAAAAGATGTGTCTTGGCATTAAGAGCCTTACAACACGAATCCCCAAATGGGATCTGATTTCAAAATTTTGAAAAACGAGAGGGCTTTGCCTCTCTCCCTCATTTATGCACGCTGAATGTGTTGGTTGGCTGGTGCTTAGGATGAGCTGGAGTGATTCTCCTACATCACTAACCTTGACCATGTTTGATAATGGTTAACTGACAGTTGTTTCCCATAGATGGCCATGGTTGGCCATGACCATGGTGGTCGTTACCATAGTTGACCATGACTATGGATGACATTAATACATTAATGTATATTGTAATGTGTTAATTAATTAATACATTACTAAAGTATTAATACATTAAAACACTAATAAAGTATTAATACACTAATAAAAAAAGACAAATTGATAAAATAGTAATACATTATTAAAGTATTAATACATTAACAATACATTATTACATTAATGTAATGTATAAATTAAAATATTAATTTACATTAATGTATAATGTAACTTATTAATTAATATATACATCAATAATGTAATGTATTAAATAATTAATAAATTATTAATTAATACATTGCTAAAGTATTAATACACTAATAAAATAATACATTAAAAAATGCATTTCATACATTAAACACATTAATAAATACATTACTACAGTATTAATACATTAAAACATTATCTATGGTAGGTTGGTCCCTAAGAGGATTAGTGTACCTCATTATTTGTGATAGTTTGGTGCATGCGAGGATTGGTGTCCTCATTTGCGATGGGTTGGTGCCTGAGAGGATTGTTGTCCTCATTATCTGCAACAAGTTGGTTCCTGAGAGGATTGGTGTCCTCATTATTTGTGATAGGTTTGTACTTGAGAGGATTGGTTTCCACATTTGTGATAGGTTGGTGCCTAAGAGGATTGATGTCCTCATTTGCGACATGTGGATGCCTTTCAAGTTGAATAATTGTAAATTGTAAGTTGGTGCTTGTAGAAGAACATAAAGAAAGATGATTTGTGGTTTTCTCCCACATTGGGTTTCCACGTAAAATTTCTAGTGTAATGTGTTTTTTGTGTTCTACGTGTACTGCTAATTAAGTAAGCACTTCTATGCAACTTTAATTTGTTGCAAAGGAAAGACAATTAAGAAATATGATGCAATATTGATTCACCCCCCTCTCAATATTGTTGTAAATTATAACAATCGGTATCAAAACGTAGGTACATTAAATAACAGTCTAACACTTGGAAGGAAGATCACACAGAAAGTATGTCAAGTCAAGATTATTTTTATTCTTTAACCATACCTGTTATATTCAATGGAACAAATTTTTCATTTTGGAAAATCAAAATGAAGACCTACTTGATTTCTCTTGGTATAGAAATATGACAGATTGTGGTAGATGGTTATAAAATCCCAACTACTCTTCCAACTCATGAAGTTGGTAAGAAAAATTTCTACAGTAATGCAAGAGATATGAATGACATCCAAGTAGGAATTGCAGAAACATAATTTTTCAAAGTAATGTAGTTGGAATCCATAAAGAAAATATGGGACAAACTAGTAAAAAGTTATGAAGGAGACGAGAAAGTAAAGTTGGTCAAACTTCAATCTTACATAATGCAATTTAAAAAACTAAGAATGAGTGAAGATGAAAATGTTGCAGGTTTATTTTTCATAGTAGATTAGACTGTAAACAATATTAAACGGCTATGTGAGAAGATTCAGGAAGCTATAATAGTTTAGAAGGTAATGAGATCTCTTCCATCAAGACTTGATGCAAAGGTTTATTCTATAGAAGAAATCCATGAACTAGATAAACTAACTATGGAAAGGTTGCATGTAATTCTAACTGTTTATGAGATGAGGACTAGGAAAGAGAAACCAAATATAAAACTCACAGTCTTCAAACCATTAGTCAATTCGTCAACATCTCAAAATCATGATTCAAGAGAACACTTATCAGATGAAGAGAAATCTAACTTTGTAAGGAAATTGAAGAGGGGATCCGAAAAATATAAATGTACATGTTACCATTCAAATTCTTTAATTGTGGTAAAGTTGGTCATTTTGCATCTAAATGGCCCTTCAAGGAAAACAACACCAATGAAAAAGAAAGAAAAGGAAAGGATTATCCTAGGGAGAGTAAAAAGAAAAAATATTTTAAAAGGAACATTTTTTATTCAAAAGAGGATAGCAACAACTCTTTAGACATTGAAGAAGAAGAATATGAGTCAGATACAATTCAAGATGAAAAAATTTTCATGGCATTAGAGTAACAAAAATTTGATCAAGAAAAACGAGACACATAAGAGTGTGAAGTTGTAGTAGACATGGAAGGAGAACTCGTTAGTGATTTGGAGGAAATCTCTTGACTCAAGAAAAAGAATAGGCTAAGAAAGGAATTGTTATAGTTTTATAAAGAAAAATACAATCAGATCGACAAAATATATTCCTCTTAAAAATTAAGTTAGAAGAGGCCAAAAGAAGGGAAGAGATATTTATGAATTAGATAAAAGAAAAGGAGAGCATATGTGGAAAACTAGAATTAGAAATAGTGTCCTCAAGAAAAAATCTAGATAAGTCCAAGACTCAAATGAAATTCATAAAAGGAGCTGAAACTTTAGATAACATTCTCAACAATCGGAGATCACCAAATGACAAGCTAGGATTAGGATATAAGGAAAGTCTGAAAATTATCAAAGGTGAATCAGGCACCAACATGTCTATTAGTGAGAAGCCTACAAGTTATGAAAATGGTCTCAAGGGAAACAACAGTCAACCTAACAAATCAAAAGATGACAACAAGAAGCAGTCAAAATTGGATCAGCCCAACTATTCAAACAAATATGAAGCAAGGAAGCAAGATGTGCCTAAATTTTATCAATCTCACACACAAATATTACCTCTATTAGTTTTAATTCAATAGAAACTATTGAGTTTGATGACATCGCTGGAGATTTACTATATGAGGAAACAAGGAGGAAATCCAATTCAGGAACCTCTACATTTGAGGTGATGGTGATCAGAGGCAGACCTGAAGAAAGAGGACATGGTCAGAGGGATTTATCTCGGTCAAAGTTGAGGGGAAAAAAGAGCAAGCTTAAGCTTAAGTTTGAACTGGTATCTTGTTAGTTATAACCTTCTTTAAGCATGAAACATGGAAAACTAGGTGTACTCACGAAGATGCATGAAGATCCAATTTGTATGCTATGGTACCAATCTTTTGCAGCACCTTATATGGGCCCTATTACTTTGGTGATAATTTATTATCCCTCTTAGCTTGCTTGAGGAACATATGTTTGGATGGTTGTAGTGTTAAGAATACCCAATCCCCTACTTCAAAACTCCTTTCACTACGATGTTGATATGCATGTTGTTTCATGTGATTTTGTGCCATGGTCAGGTTTCCCTTTAAGATTTGGAGAATTTTTTGTTCATGCTCGATGTGATCTTCCACTGCTTGAACCATAGATTTTTCTTCTAGAGAAGAAGTGATGGATATGGGTGATATCCATAAAGAGCCATAAATGGTGTCATTTTTGTTGCAGTATGAAAGGAAGTGTTATACCACCATTCTTCCAAGGGTAACCACTTGAACCATTGTGTTTGTTTATCATAGACAAAGAAATGAAGGTATCCTTCCATACATTTGTTCACTATCTCAATTTGTCCATCAGATTGAGGATCATAAGATAAGGTATGATCCAATTGAGTACCCAAACAAGAAAATAACTATGTCCAAAAAGTCGAGTGAAAATGGGATCTCTATCACTTATGATAATCTTTGGGCTTCCATGTAGATTTTGAGTTGTCTCTATGAATGCAATAGCAACTGTACTAGCTTTCAAAGGATGAGAGAGTGCACAAAAGTGTGTGTACTTGGTAATTCTATCAACAATCACCATGATGACACTCTTCCTTCAGGCTTCAGTAACCCTGTTATGAAATCCATGGAAAAATCCTCCCAACGCTGAATTGGAATGACTAATGGTTGTAAAATACCTGGGGTCTTAATTGTTTCCACGTTATTTTATTGGAAAACCAAACATTCTGCCACAAATCTTTGAACATCAATTTTAAGGCCATCTCAAAATAATTCCCTCTTGACCCTGTGATAGGTTTTCAAAAATCCTGAGTGCCCTCCTACCGGAAAGGTGTGCAATTCCAAAAGTACTTTTTGTTTTAGTTGGGAGTTCTTACATAGATATAAGAAATCTTTGTACCATAATTAATCATTTTTCCATGTAAATGTGTCAGATGCACTAGAATCCTACTACAACCTTTGAATGAGAGTCCACTTTTCTTCATCATTCTTCCATTCATCCCTTACTTCTGTTATCCAATCAGGTTGGATGATAGATATAGCACACAGAATTGCCTCAACATCTTCATCCTTTCTTGAGAGTGCATCTGCCACAACATTTTTCTTCTCTTTTTTGTAGATGAGTTCAAAGTCATAACCCAACATCTTGGTCGCCCATTTTTTTTTCTCTTTTGAAGATAGTCTTTGTTCTAAGAAGTATTTAATACTGTCATGATCGTTTTTTACCTTGAAGTGCTTACCTATTAGGTAAGGGTGCCATTGTTTCAATGCATGTAATATTGCCATCATTTCCTTATCATAAATGGGTTTGTGTAAGTCCTTTCCCTTGAGTGTATGACTTCCAAAAGAAAGGGTATTCCTTCTTTTATTAGAACAACAACAATGCCATTTCCCAAGGCATCACAATCCACAATAAAGGTTTTTGTGAAGGATGGTGTGGTCAATACAAGAGCTTTGCACATTGCCTCTTTAAGCTGTCCAAAATCTTGAGTTGCCTCTAGAGTCCATGAAAATGCATCCTTCTTAGTTAATGTAGTTAAAGGTTGTGCTATTCTTTCATAGTTATGAACAAACTTGCGGTAGTAGCCCGTTAAACCCAAAAATCCTCTAAGATCCTTCAATGTTTTGGGAATCGACCAGTCCATCATGGATTTAATATTCTTAGGGTCTACTTTGACACCTTCATGAGATATAATATGACCCAAATACTCTACCTCCTTCACCCCAAATACAAATTTGGACAATTTGGCATATAGCTATTGCTCCTTTAGTAGATATAGCACCCTGTGAAGATGTCAAACATGATATTCCCAAGATTTTCTATAGATTAGTATATCATCAAAAAATACTAACACAAATTTTTGAAGGAAGGGATTGAAAATGGAATTCATGAACCCTTGGAATGTGGACGGTGCATTTGTAAGGCCAAAATTCATGACCAAAAATTCATAATGTCCTTCATGAGTTCTTAATGATATTTTTGGGATATCTTCTTCCTTCATTCTAATACGATGATACCGTGAATGGAGATCCAACTTTGTGAAGTAAATTGCTCCATGTAGTTCATCTAACAATTCATCAATGATGATAATGGGAAACATATCTTTAATGGTGATCTTGTTGAGCTCTCTATAATTTGGACACATATGCCATGAACCCTCTTTCTTGAGTACCATTACGACCGATGCAGAAGAAGAACTTTGGATAGTTATAATAATGCCATCCTCTAACATTTCTTCAACCATGTGCTGAATTTCACTCCTCTGGGCATAAGGGTATCTATAAGGCCTGATGTTAGGAGGAACACTCCTAGGAATTAAGTGACTAGCATAATCATGATTGCGAGAAATATATTAAAGTACTTTGGAATGCTTATCAATGATCCCTTCGATATCTAGGGTAATATATGGCTTATATGTTTGAACATCTAGTGATCATATTTGTACAATTACACCCTGATGCCACTTTTCAATATTGTTTTCTTGGCATTAGAGCTTAACACCTTAATGGGTTTCCCTGTGATACCCCTTAACTCAAATTTATTCCGTTCAAGTTAAAATTTCACGAAAAGTTCTTGAATATTAAAATCCATTGTTCCCAATGATTGTAACCATTGGACCCCTGTTATGACATCAACAACACCCATGGGTATAGAAATAATTGGACTATTCATTACATATTCCCACATAGTAAGATTGATCTTATGGAATTTTTCAGAGCAATTGATAGTTCCTCCATTTGCAATCTTTACTTGAAAATATGGTGATGGATATATAAAGAAATTGAGAGCTTTGGCTAATTTACAGTGAATGAAGTTACGAGTAATACTAGAATCAATTAGAACTAATACCTTTTTCTTTTTGATATATCCTTTGATATTGAGGAATTGAGGAGAGCTAATTCCATCCAATGCATGAAATGATATGGTGGGAGTCATCTCTTCATAAGAAATCGCTTCTATGTCTTCATCTTGAGCTGGTTCTTATTCTTTTTCTTGTTCTTGTTCTTCTTCCTCTTCACAATATATGTAGAATGATTTCTTGTCACCACAATTATGTCCCTTACTATACTTGCTGTCACAATTAAAGCATAAACCTTTTTCTTTTCTTTCCTCCAATTTTTGAGTTGTCAACCTTGAGGGTTGAGGTGGTTTATAAGAAGGAACACTATTCTCTCGATATATGTTAGGGGTGGTCCTTCTAGTAGCCATAGCCATATTTTTACTTTCAACATTTCTCGCCACCCTGAATGCATTCTCCAATGATTTGGATTCCCAAAGGTGAACCTCATGTTGAATGCTATCCTTTAAAGTTCCTATGAAGACATAAATTAGGTGCTCATATGGAATATCCATTACCTTTATATTCAATCTTTGGAAGTTCTCAATGTGCTCTGCAACTCAACCCTTTTGCTTGAGATTTATCAATTGGCTTAAGAAGGCATTGCTCCTTGTATCCTCATTGTATGCTATCATTTATTCTATGAAAATTGTTCAAGTGAAAAGTTATTTGTGAGAACAAAGCCATTGATACCACACAAACTAATTATGTTATAAATATAAGGATGCAATTTGTACCTTTTTTTTGTGTGGCACATCATGTAGATCAAAGAACTGCTCCATATGGAGTATCCATGTGATTGGATCCTTGTCATCAAACTTCCTCATATCGATCTTAGGAATGTGGTAGGTCTTCAACCGAAAGCTAGAGTTTCTCCACTTTTGATTAATCTTCCTTGTTTCCTCATCATGAATTTCATGGGATACATTGGCACTTTATGGTGGCCTCTCTATTAGAAAAAATTTCAACCCTTCCATGATCTCCCCTTTTAAGCCATCCATGTTAGTATCCCTCGTCGCTACCATCTTAGCTTTAGTTGAATCCTTCAAACTTTGTAGTTCATCTTGTCTTACTCCCTTCTTTTGTAAATTACTTATGTCATTTTGCATTTCTTCACCTTCATCAAGAGTCCAATTAGGACTATCTGAGGGATTATTTTGTATGGAAGTTCCCTTTCTTGGTGGCATGTTGTCCAAGTATCACTGCAAGGTAGGAATTCCTAATTGAATTAGGAAGAGATCCTCACAGACAAGGGAGTGCCATGTGCTATATCTATCTGATATATGTGAAGGGTCCAAGAATAGTACTCAGACCAATATCTCAGGGCACTAACTAAGGAGGATTGACCATTCTCTTAGTTGTACTATCTGACTACCCACATACTAGAGAGTGATCTCCCTGAGTGTTGTTCTCGGTGTACTATAGCAACAAGATGGACAAATAGTTTACTTGATTGGTCTCAAGATTATAGGGGGTTTCCCGATATACGCCAAGTACATGGGAGCTCAAATATGTAGTAGTTATGTCTAATGTGTAACCGTTCGAAAGGGTACTTTTGATATACTCTAGGTACCTGGAAGAACCACACTGTCCTCAGGTTGAAGCACTGACAAGTAATGCCAGCTCCTACGTTTAGAGACCCAACAATACATCTGTACCTAAAAATACCTACGGGGTAAAATCATGAACAACTAATGGACCTAAGCCGACATAACTAAAATAAAAATAGTAATGTAATATGCCCCAATTAAAGAATAATGTGCCACAATTTAGGGCTTAACAAAAAACATATACTTGCTACAATCTAATAGAATTCAAAACCATTGTGTGTTTAAGGACTATGTAAAATAATAACATAGATTTCAAATAAATGTTAAATAATACATACTTTAATAATAATAATTTTTTTTCTCGTATGGGGTGACAAGTGGCGAAGGAGTGCCAACTGTCCCCACACTCAGCCAAGGTTTAAATGCTGGGCGTGGCTACCACATCACCCGCATTACGGATGGAGGGCCGCATTAACACCAGCTCTGCAATGGGAGGACTCCTCCCTCGAGCGAGCATTTACGAGTCAGGCAAGCGCGATGTTAAATGTGGTTTTGGGTATTGGCAGTTGGATTATGTGTTTTTTCTTGCCCCGGTCTCGGCTCTGCTCTGCGTCAGGAGGCTCTGGAGAACTGATACGAGTGCCTCTGCCTGTGCTTTCAATTGGCTTCTGCCCTCGTCTGTGTTTATTTCCGAGCTCAGCAACATGCCGAGGAAACGAGGTACGCCCCGACGTGGGTCTGCTTGGTACGCCCGCAAGGAGCAGTGACAGCGAAGAGAGTAGCTTGAACGTGCTCTAGTCATGGCCACTTCTCTTTTGAGAAAGAAGGCTCGCGTCGAGGAGCAAGCTCTGCTCTCCACCATAGCCGAGAAGGAAATGGGTTGCAGCAGCATGGACACAGTCACGTTGGAGGGTGGCACTGAGCAATTGTATCCAGCTTGCATTGTTGAAGGGGACCTGACTCTGGAGGACCTGCCGCCAATGGAGATGATGAGCGACATAGGGAGGCTTAGCAGTGGGGACTGCAAGCACAGTGGGGAGGAAGCCGACCTTCCGGGCTGCATTGTGGAAGAGGTCCCCTGGCCAGAAATGGAGGATGCGTTCGATGCTGGAGATGCGATGGCAAAGGAAGGTCGAAATGGTGAGCAGAATGAAGCGAGGTGAAGAACACCCGACGTTGAAGGTGGTGGCATGCATGGCCTTCTCCTCCGCGAGGAGCACCTGTCCTTGGTGTTTGAGCTCCGAGGCCACATGGCTGACCTGGAGCATCGGGCGTACATCTTGGGTCAGCGCTTGGACGTGTTTCTCGATGCCTACTCTGGCGCTCCAGCTCGGCGGAAGTGTCCCCTCTGCGCTCAGCCCTTCGCCATCCCGGCTGGCTCCACGTGGAAGACAAATGAAGGTGACAGGTCACCAACTACCTAGGCTTCTCATGTCGTATGACTTTTAGTTTTATGCTACTGTTTTATGTTTTCTTAGACTTTGGGCACCTGTCCTGGTTTCCTTCGGGCAAGACAGGTGCCAATAGTTTATAGCTGTTATGTCTTGTATCTATGATGGTTTCCGGTTTCCGGCAGCATTTTGGATGATTCAGACTCTTGACTATGTACATTTTGATACATTTTTTTGATAATATACTATAGCAGGCTCCCCCCTTTTTTATTTAAAAAAAAATAATAATAATAATTTTTTTTTATTCAATCCAATTTGAGAATATACATGAAGCATAAAAAAACAATTACCAAATGACATAGATTCAAAATGAATATTAAATATTACTTTATTTAACAATAATGACTCTTTTTTATTCAATCCAATTTCTGAACATATATTATGTTATCACGAGATTTATTTAGTGAAGGGTTTAACTATTTCTTCTAGTTTTTACATCCAAGATAAATTACAAAAATATGCTTCAAATCATACCATGTCCTCATAATTCATACCATATCCTCATAATTAAATATATCGAGAAAATAATAGAGGATTGTTTTACAAGGTATTGAGAGAATGAATTACGTGTTTTTCCAATAAAACAAGTATTGAGAGAATGGATTACTTGTTTTATTCCAACACAGTGAAAATTTGGTTTGGGATGAGGAGCCAATTGATGACATTGTGATTTGGGATGAAGAAGAAAAAATTAATGGCTTTGTGATTTGGGATGAAGAAGAAGCAAATGTTGTTGATCATATGAGGGAAACAAGTCTCTTTAATGTGAACTTAAAGATCATCTTTGATAAGCCTTATGGAGAGAAGAGTTTCCTTGATGAAGTGATGCTTGATCATGATGTTACCCCACCTTTTGGAGATTGCATGGTATCATCCAGTGAGCCAATTGGGTTTGATGAGGGTAGTGTTCTTACAATGGACACCAAAACAAAACACCAATGGTGTGACAACCCGTGCCACTATGATGAATATGAATAAAGGCCTTTAGTAGCACAAGACTTGGAGGATCAATTATTGGTCATAAAGGAACAAATTGTACAAGTGTTGACAAGGGAATATGGTGGTCATAGGTTCATTGAAGGTCTTATGTGGAAAACCCAAATGGAGGAGAGACAAAAAGAATTTGCAGGTGGAGTCACTAGTGCTCAATTGCACATAATCAAAGAAGCACTAGAACAAATGAAATTAGATTACTTGCAATAATTCATGGATAGAGACCTTGCTCTCAATTCTGTTGAAGACAATGAAAGGGAGGTTGAGGAGCTTTGTTACCAGTTGATCTTGGCACACTCTTCATCAATTACAACAAAGACTCCATCATCTTTAACATCGTGACACATGAGGGTGTGAGTGCCCCCCATGATTTGAGGGAGGAGACTCTTGTGATGATTTCACATGAGAAGCATTCATAGTTGCAGGTTCTTGAGGAGAGGTATGGCATAGATGATTTTGAATAAACTCATATTTTTCATTGTGGGGATCACGAGTTGTTTCTTTTGGAGATCCCACTAAAGTATCAAGGCTTAGCTATAAAGGAGATAGTTGAGCACATTCCTTGTGGACCAACCCACAAGGTAGTATATGCATCCATGGATTGAGTGCACTGATATATGAAAAACATGGGCACACTCTGGGATACAGGTTCAGAATACATCAATAGGGTAATGGATACATTAGCGCCTATAGGATACAGGATGGTACAAGATGATTCAGTGATAGGAAGTAGTATGCATGGGTATTCATTGGCACACAATAGTGTACAATAGAGTTTTAGAACATTTCCTGCTAGAGTCCTCAAACATACCATTGAGTTGAGGTTACCCAAGATCGGTGAGTGGATGGGTGATATTTAGGGAGTAGTATATCCCTTGATGATTGATATTCATCTAGGATATCATCAGATGAGGGACATGGAGAAGGATACTCAGAGGTCTACTTCTCGACTTCATTATGAGTTCTTGGTCATGCCCTTGGGGTTGACCAACACACTAGTCACTTTCCAATTTTGTAGGAAGTGGGAGAGGAATATATTGTTTTTATTTGATGCCCTCATGGTATACAACAAGTTAGAGAGGATCACTATATCCGGTGGGATGAGACAAGGGGCATTATGTCCATGACGATGATCTTTCATTTTGACCATGTGATCAGTGTGTAGAGTGCACACGAGGAGATCCAGACTCTATTGGATCGGTTCACAGGGATTTCAGCAAGAATTTGGAGTGGTTGAATTCCAATTTGGTGGTGGGATTTTGACATTCATTTGAGTGGTAGACGAATTCAAATAATGAGGATGATCGACAAGGTCGTGTCAGGGATTGGTTTGTGTCATTATGGGGATGTTGTGAGAGGCATTGTTGATATTTGTTCTATATGGTGAGGTATATTCTCCCTCATGATATAGAGGATATGAGTTCAGTCCTTTCAGGGATTTTAGCTTGGGGGTCTAAGAGAGGAGAGTGCAGTCTGAGAATGGTGACCAGGAAATTATGATCAGAGGGCTGCAATGTCAGTATTATGGTCCCTTGTGAATATTAGCTTGGGACCCTGAAACTGTAATGTTTGAAAACTCAACAGTCGATACAAATGAGACGACCATTTTTTGTTTTCTAGAGTTTAATAATGGGATGCTTAGGATTGATTGCTTGGAGGAGTGGTCCTCTCAAGAGTTTATCGATTTTACATAAATCACGATTTCCTGTTGAGGTGGATTCTTGTATTAGAACCTTAGGGATCAGTTCTATGAGTAGAGGGTGCTTCACATCATAAATTCTAGATTAGGACCCTGGTGACTTTACCACTTATAGGAAAGTCTGAGAGAGGTTCGCATGGAGGGACTTTATGGATGATGTGTTGGGAGATATGGGGGAGTATATAACTTGTCAAAAGAGCAGGTCAAGGCACACTCATTGAGTATGGTTGATGAATTATTTTCCCGTTTATGATCGAAAGTGGGAGAAAATGTTGATAGATTGCATCACAGGTTTACCGAGGGTGCATAGAGAAGATACTATGTGTGCAATGATTGACCAGTTATCAGAGTTCATGCACTTCTCGATGATTTCTTCAGAGTATGGGGTAGCACGGGTGACAAAGCTATCTCATGGGAAGATGTTTAATGTCCATGAGCAGACCAAAGTCATTGTGAGTGATTGATACAACATGTTTCGTAGTGCATGTTGGCAGGCACTGCTAAGATTTGCAAGCACAGGTTTGATTGCCAGTATTAGTTTTTACCCTTAGACGAATGGTACTATGTGAGGTCATGGATAGAGTGGTTACATTTATATGAGAATTTCTATGAAACCACTCATGGTAGTTTGTAGACCACTCAGGATCAACACAGGAGGTATGCAGATAGGCACAAGGTAGAGCACACTTTCGATATTGGAGATGAGGTTTTCTTAAGGGTGCAACTACATAGATCGTTTCCATTGAGGAGAGGTGGTGCTGAGAGAATGAGGCCATGCCTCTATGGTCCCTACAGGCTGAACCGAAGAGTTGGAGAGGTAGCTTATGAGCTTGAGTTGCTAGAGGTTAGCCAGATTCACAATGTTTTCCATGTGTCATGCCTCAAGAAGGGGTGGGGACCACATGTTACCACTTCCATTAAGTTACCACCACTATATGAGAGAGGACAGATGATACTCATTCCCAAGGAAGTTTTGGACGTCTCTGGAAGGAAATTTAGGAGCAGAGTGATCATGGAATACTGTGTTAGGTGGAGGGATTGGTCAATAGGGGATGCCATGTGGGAGAGTGAGCAAATTTTATAGCATCCTAGTTTGTGGTTGCTTGAGGGAAAGCAATCTCGGGAAGGTCTCGGGAAGGGAGGGCTATGTTGTCCCTTTCCAGGTGATCATTCTGGATGGATGGCGTAGTAGCCTAGCTAATTCTCGTTGGTTATAGACAACAAAGAAATGGGGGTCAAGGTGATTAATTGATGTCACTTGGTTAGAAAAGGTTATATTTCTAAAGTAACATTAAGTAATTAATTAAAAGTGTGTTTTAAGTGACTTGAGTTTATAAAGTCACTTTACTTTATTAAAAGGGTAAAAGGGTCTAAAAAGGGTCAACGAGGAAATAAAAGGAGAAGGAGGGAACCCTCTCTCATTATGCATTGTTATTTTTCTAAAAACAAAACTGACAGAGTTCTTGGGGCTTTGGCTCTTGGGATGAAAAACCCTAGAAAAAAAGATTTTTTTTGGTGGTGAGACCATCCACCCTCGTTGGTCATAGAGAGAATATCACTCATATATTTTCACAATGCTTCATTTGTGGCATAGTTTATCTTTGGGTGATTGATTTTTATTGTGTGTGACTGAGTTTCTCATTTAGTGGTTGAGTATTATTATTCATGGCTAAGTTTGTTGGTGTATTGGGTCAACTTCATTTGTGGAGGACGAGTTTCCAAGAAAAGGGGTCGAACGGCTTCATGGTTTCATTCATTGTTGAAGAGAGGTCAAGTTCCTTGTTGTAGGGTCAATTTTCCTCACTAGGATCGAGATTTATTATGACTGTATGAGTTTCTTGTAGCAGAGATCAAGTGGGATGACTTAAGGATGAGATTTCTTGGGTAGGAGGACATCTTCATGAGTGGTTGTTGTTATTTTTGTTGAGGGGCGAGTTATTGCTACAAAGAGGGGAGAACACATGTTGTTGTTCACTATAGATATGTCCCTAATTCCTGAACTACAATACATTCTCTTGTTGGGATGATTTGTGCACCTACATGCTTGGTATTTCCAACTCAGAGTTATTGTACATTTATGGTCACCAACAATCATCTTTGCTCTAGTATTTGCAAGGACAACCTACAAAAGATTATACCAGGCTCCTCCATTTATTATTACAATTTTGTATGTGGGAATTTCCAATGTTCTTCAATTGTCATGAATGTGCTATGCAATAGATAAATTTACTGAGTTATCTTTGTTATATAAGTTGTGAGTTGTGGTCCTTTATATGCTTGTTGTTATATCTCTTTATTGTACTGAAAGGAACATTTGGCATGCCTAAACCATATGTAAACTACCCATAACACTTCAAGAATCCATTTAGAAATACAACACCAGTAAATTGGGGAGTTCTATGTGAAAAGTAACCTACAACCTAAGTGTTTGAGGAAGGTCATCACTTAGAAATACACTTAGTTTGTTATAGGAGCAAAGAAAAATTGTGATATCAATAAGTGGGTTATTACAAAAAGATACTTTAATCATCTCATGTATTTGTCCAATGATATCAATATAGAGTACATGTATCTAACAATATCTAGATCTAGATCTCACTAGTAAATCATAAGTTAACATTCTCCACTTTATTCTTTATCTATGTGACTTTATACTAGACATCTTACTAATTATATTAATTCTACCAATAATTAATTAACCTTAATAAAAATAAAGAAAAAAAAACACTTAGTTTTTTTCGGGTCATCCAAAAATATCTACACAATAGTTCCACAAGTTTACTTTACCTCGAGGATACCTTATATGACATTTACCTTATATGACATTTGTAAGTTCTCACTGAGGCTTTTTTACATGTTGAGAGTGTACTCTATATTACCAATTTTAACATTAAAAACAGCATAATTTAAAATAGGTTAGTATGTAAGTGGATAAATATACAGAAAATAGAAATAACCAAATGGTTAGCAATATTAATGATGTAAATGAAATATTATTCATCTTAAAAACTTGAAAATACTCCCACAAAATAAACTACATTCATGGTTTATCTCCCAATAAATCCATGTTTAATACATACGGCATATTAATCATTTATGCCTGTAATTGGAGTCCCAACCCAAACACTGATAAATAAACACAACACAAACACAATTTCACGAACCATTTATACTGGTCCCCTTCAGTGTTGATCGCTGAACAAAGTTCAATAGAGACGCATGCACAACGTGATTCCATCTGCGACTGGGATTTGAGCAATCTCGATGCGGGGATCAGCGGCAAGGACCTTGTTCACTTCCAACGTGAAAAGTCTGATATTTAGGAAGCCTTCGCTCATGTGAGCTGGGGGTGGAGCCACAACGGTTCCTCTCCAGAGAGTGTTGTGGTAGGCAATCACTCCCCCGATCTTCACCAGATCGATCAGCCGCTTGTGATAGTTCAGATAGTTCTCTTTGTCCGCATCCACGAACGCAAAATCGAACGATCCGTTCATCGCCCCCTGCACAACAGCACAGACCCACTCAATTTACTAATTTGTTAAATCTTTCATCCAAAACATTCTATTATCCTTCATATTACATACATTCTCAAGCATTTCATCCAGCAATGGCAGAGCAGGGCCTTCTCTGAAATCAATTTTGTGGGCAACTCCAGCTTTCTCAATGATAGGTCGCCCAATCTCATAAGTCTCTGTATTAGTGTCCATCGCTATTATCTGCCATGCCAACTTTTATCAATTAATTCTCCTCCATACAAAACATTAAATTTAAAAAAACCAACAAATAATTAAAACTTTACCCAAAAACTGAATATGTGCTCTTATTCAGTCAGTCCAATATGATTATGAAAAGGGATATGAATTACCTTTCCGTCCTCGGGTAAGGCAAGGGCTGTGCTGAGAAGTGAGTGACCTGTGTACACCCCAATCTCTATGGTGTTCTGAGCATTYATTAGCTTCARTAGAAGGCTCAGAAATTGAGCTTCATCCGGAGGAATGGCCATAAAGCTCCTGTCASAYSATGAARARTGATTTTTAGACATACCGCCCATCTCGASGAATMCGGRGACAGAGAGGAATAAGTGRGTTTTACCAGGGAACTTTGGCAGTCACTTCCCGAAGCTCCTTCAATGGCTCGGGCTCATGAGGGTACACGCTCGTTTCCAATATATACTGCAATATTCGCATTATTAACCAATCAAACRTTTCAAGTAGATGAATACACTGCACTATGAAAACTTTAACCTAATTAATTAATAACCCCACTAATTTAAGTAAAAACCACAGAAGCCAGACTTAACAAACACCAGCCTGCCCAAAACAATTTATTCTAATATCCTCTTTAACGTTTACATTACAAATAACAATACTGAAATCATATAACAATATTATTGTATTTTAATCAGTGTCTGGTCTATTCTTGTCTTCATTAGGTCTATTCTTGTCTTCATTAGCATCTTGTTCCACCTCTGAATTTTCTTAGATTACTTTCTTTCTCACCAGTTCATTCAAGTTCAATCTGGTTTTGTAGTGACTGGACTGCTAGCCATTCTATTGACATACTCCCATCTATTGATATACACGGTCTACCACTATATTCGCCAATTATCTATAAAAACAATCTATTATATATATACTTCCATCTGTGGAAGTACATGGTCTGCCTTTCTATTAGTCAGTTATATAGGAAAGTAAATATAGATACTGAATATAGCATAATTCAGTCATACAACTTAACCTATTTCACAAAAAGACAAAAACTGTACAGATAACCAGTAGTCATCTTTATTGGGTCAGCAAGTCCTCCAAAAATCACAAATCTTAACAGAGACTGTAAACATAACCAAACCAGTAACCATATTTTTGTGGTAAGACTGGACTTCAACAAACCAACTTAAAACTTAAATTATGTTACTCTGTTCTATGATAAATTCTTTATAAAAAACTAACAAAACATTCACAATATTTTCAATAATTAACTAATATAAACTTACACAAAAAAATAATAATAATGATAATATGAAACTACCATATCTGCCCCTTGCGTTGAAACAGCCAGTGGGGGTGAGACTAACCTGAGACTAACCTGATAGAGAGCATCGCTCTGCAACAGACTTTTGTGATCCATTTGATGATGGATGGCGGCCTTACTCTCGTCCTGTACATGGGTTGAGTCCGCCTTCAACTCTTCTGTAGGTGGCCGTTGAACATCTGTTGTCCCTGGTATTTCCTCAGACCTTAAACACATCTGAGCTATAACTGCGAGAAGAAGACGAGGAATCTGCCCCAATGATTATGTGGTGGTATGGTAATGCAATTTTATAGACTGCCGTAAAGGTTCATTGCGTGCATTGGACTCCTAACTTTGATTTAGTTTTTATTAACCTTCTAAAATTTTTAACCTAATAGTGATTGATCTTGGATTTAAATACCATTTGTTGAAACTTTTTTGATGACCTTTAAATTTTTTGGTTGTTTAGTTTTGAAATAAGTTGTCAAAACAATCAAATTTGAAGGGTTATTTGGTTTTGAAATTCTTAATCTGATAGTGATTGATCTTGGATTTAAATACCATCTGGATTATTGATCTTGGATTTAAATACCATATGGATTATTATAACTATTATAATTTGATAAATGCGGAAACACAAATTAACATGAGACAAAACACAGTCACTCAGAAATAAAAGACACAGAGACATGGTTCACCCAAGGATTGGGCTAAGTCCACCAGGCAAAGGTATCGATTTTCTTTTATTCAGATCATGGAGATTACAACAGCTAGCTCACACTTTTCACCACTCCATTTTTGCCTCTACGGGCTTACATAATTTATATACAATTACATGAAAACGGATTATAGAATGCGCTCACAAAAAATTCTAACTTGGGCTGAATAGTTACAACCAACACCGAATTTTTGGATCTGAAATCCAAATCATGGGAAATTTGTTGTCACAGTTTCCAACAATCTCCACCTTTACAACAATTAACCTGATACCTTGCTCCTACTTTTGTTCATCACCTTCTCTACAAGCCAATAGAAGCCAAGCACCATTGTAGCTTCTCAAACATTACGGTTTTGTGAACATGTCTGCGGAGTTCTCTTTTGTATGCACTTTCTCAAGAGAGACTCCACCTTCATCGATGACCTATCTTACAAAATGGTACTTGATAGGTGTATGTGGCTGGATTCTTAGCCAAGTGAATAACACTCTGACTATCACAATGTAACTTTACTTTGTCCTACATCTTTCCAAACTCACCAAACAAACCTTTCAACCAAACTGCCTCTTTGCAAGCATGTAAAGCAACTACATATTTTTCTTTATAGTGGATAAAGCAACAATGTTTTGTAGCTTTGACATCCAACTAATAGCTCCACCTGCAAGAGTAAAGACGTACCCTGAAGTCGACCTTCTCTTGTCCAATCACCTGCAAAATCAGAATCAACATATCCACATACTAGCTCACGACCATTGTTAAAGGTGATATTGTAATCACTTGTGCCCCTCAGATACCGAAGCACCCATTTCACTGCTGCCCAATGCTCTTTACTTGGATATTCCATAAACCTGCTAACAACTCCAACTGCGTGTGAAATGTCTGGTCTTGTACTAACCATCGCATACATTAGATTTCCTACTACATTAGCATATGGTATTCGAGACATATATTAATTTCTTCTTTTGTACTAGGACATAAACTTGAAGAAATCCTAAAATGGGAAGCCAAAGGGACTGAAACCAGTTTCACATTGTTCATACCAAACCTCAAAAGTATCTTCTCAACATACTTATGTTGTGACAACCAAAGCTTACCATTCCTCATGAATATCTCCATCCCCAAAATCTGCCTTGCTACTCCTAGATCTTTCATATCGAACGTCCTAGCCATATGAGCCTTTAACCTGTTGATCTCAGTTATGCTTTTGCTTGCTAAAAGAATATCATCAACATACAACACTAAGATAATGAATATGCCATTATTTAATTTCTTAAAGTAGACACAATGATCATACTCACTCCTTGTATAATTTTGGCTCACCATGAAAGAGTCAAATTTCTTGTACCATTGTCTCGGCGACTTCCTCAGACCATACAACGATTTCTTAAGCCTGCAAACAAATTTCTTGTTGTGATTCTGAACGAACCCTTCCAGTTGTTCCATGTAAATTTCTTGATCCAAATCTCCATGTAAGAAAGCAGTTTTAACATCTAGTTGATCCAACTCCAAATCAAGCAATGCAACTAATGCTAACACAATTCGAATTGAAACAGTCTTTACAACTGGTGAAAAAATATCATGAAAGTCAATACCTTCTTTCTGAGAATACCCTTTCGCAACCAACCTTTCTTTGTACCTTTCCACCTTATCATCAACATCTTTTTTCAGCTTGTAGACCCACTTGCAACCTACAGTTATCCTATCTTTTGGAACTTTTACCAGGTCCCATGTAGAATTCCTCTCTAATGATTTCATTTCATCTTTCATCGCTTCTTTCCATTTATCATTGTTTAAACCCTTCACGATAGCACGGAGGTTCATCATCATTAGTACTTAAAGAAACTGATGAAATGAAATCATCATACCTTCTTGGAGGAACTCTGACCCGTGTAGACCTCCTTACGGAAGTTTGTGGTTCATCCACAATTTGTTGAATGTCATCATCCACGTTTTCTTCTGCAGGAACTTCCTCATGAACATCTTCAAAAACTTGTTCATGTTCACTTTCGTCTGTATTTGAACTGGTTTCAAACTGAATCTGTCGATACTTAGGTACTTCTTATTGTTTCATTTGAACATCTACATTTGATTTGATGAGAGATGATTCATCAAATATTACATCTCTGTTAATGGTGATCTTGTGGGTAGTAGGATCCCACAACCTGTACCCCTTAATACCATTACCATATCCAACAAAGATAAACCTTTTTTATTTTGGATTTAATTTAGAGTGCCGATGTTTTGGAATTAGAGCATAGGCATCACAACCAAAAAATTTAAGATTCAAATAATTACAAGGGTGACCTGTCCATACCTCTTATGGAATTTTTCATTCTATCGCTGTTGATGGTGATCGATTCACTAGTTAACAAGCTGTTGTTACTGGTTCTGCCCAGAGTTCCTACTGCAAATTGGCGTTACTAAGCATACTCCATGCTCTCTCTGGAAGAGTCATGTTCATGCATTCAACAACTCTATTTTGCTGAAGAGTATAGGCAATGGTTTTATGCCTATTGATCCCAAATTCCTTGCAATAATTCTCACACTCCATTGACGTAAATTCACCACCATTATCAGTTCTTAAACCTTTAATGGATCTACCAGTGCTCATTTCCACTAAAGCTCTAAACTGCTTGAAAACTCTAAATACATCAGCCTTATTCTTTAACATATAGATCCACACCTTCCTAGAGAAATCATTTATAAAAGTTACAAAATATGATGATCCTCTATATGAAATAGTAGGGGATGGTCCCCAAACATCATAATGGATATAGTATAGGATTCCTTCACTAGTGTGTCTTCCGGTTTTAAATCTCTACCTATTATGTTTTCCATAAACATAGTGCTTGTTGAAATCTAACTTTAAAGACTTTAGGCTAGGAAGTAACTTGTGATCAGTTAATACCTTTAATCCTTGTTCGCTCATATGACCCAACCGTTGATGCCACAGTCGAACAGAATCACTGTCGTTCTCAGATATCATTGTCACATGATCTGATTTAGTCCTCCCTTCTAACAGAAATAGGTTACCAACGTTCTTTGCTTTCATAATCAGTAGAATTCCTTTGTAGACCTTCATAACTCCACCTTGAACAATGGTATTATAACCTCCTTTGTCTAAGACTCCCAAAGAGATTAGGTTCTTCCCAAGATCAAGTACATGTCTCACATCAATTAGTATTTTAACAGTTCCATCAAACATTTTAATTCGGATGCTACCAATTCCCACAACTTTAGATGAAATATTATTACCCATGTAAACTACTCCATCATCTATAGACTGGTAAGTTATAAACTAGTGTCTATGAAGACACATGTGGTTTGAAGCACTAGAATCTAATAGCCATTGTTGATCATGATGTGAACCAATACTAATTGATAAAACTTCATCAACCATACATGACCCTGTTGACGAACCTGTTTCAGTTGTGTTTTCTTCCTTCCTCTCCTTTTGGGGGTCTTCTTTGGAGGCTTGCTTTCGCTTCCAATAGTCCTTCTTCAAGTGTCCAGATTTGCCACAAAACCAGCACTTGAGCTTGCTCTTTCTGCCCTTCGAATTTGACCAAGAGAAATCCCTCTAACCCCGTCCTCTTTCTTTTGGTTTGCCTCTGATCACCAATGCCTCAGATGTAGAGGTTTCTAGATTGGATTTATTCCTTGTTTCCTTAGACAGTAAAGCTCCAACAGTATCATCAAACTCAATATTTTCTTTCGAACTGAAACTAATAGAAGTAATGAAATGATCCCGTGAAGCGGGCAAAGAAGACAATAATGTAGTTGCCTTGTCTTCAGATTCAAATTTCAATCCCATGCTATCTAACTGGACTTGAAGAGTATTGAAATTATTTAGATGATCAACTATTTTCATACCTTCCTTCATGCGCAAACTGTACAATTTCCTTTTCACGAAGATCTTGTTTGTCAAGGATTTCGTCATGTACAAACTTTCTAGATTTGACCACAAACCAGTTGTTGTCTTTTCTGTAACAATGTTGAACAGTACATCGTCGAACAAACACAAGTGTATGGCACTCGGTGCTCTCTCATCCATTTCATCCCAGTCATCGCCTACTATGGATGGGGGTTGTTTCTCTTTTCCCAAAAGCACCGCTGCTTGTAATAACCAAGGCCCTTTGAAAAATATGTGAGAATAATAATGGTTTAAATTCCACAAAGTTTAATAAAAGATTTAATACAAAAAGTTCTAACTTTTAAAACCTTATACCTCCCAACTTTTAAATATTATATTTCATCCTAAATATAATAAACATTCACTCCATTAAATAAATCCCTTTTATAAAACATCCTCCATGTGATCCTCCACGTGACTTGACTTTCATGTTTATCAAAACAAAAAAGAAATTCAATATTGAGAAAAGCCAAACAATTCTTCATACCATACAAATATATTGAAAAGGGAGGTCAACGCTCCCATCCACTAGTCGTTTAAGGAGATGAGTGCTCCCATCCAACACTTAGAGGAGCGATGGTCTTGAAAACTGAGAGTGCGTGAAGGGATGTACTAGAGGAGCGCTCCCCTCGAGAAGGAACCCAAGCGCTGATGAAAAAAGGTCAG
>JASDQU010100899.1:382147-398839 GCA_032191745.1 Picea mariana
GCTCCCATCCACTAGTCATTTAAGGAGATGAGTGCTCCCTTCCAACACTTAGAGGAGCGATGGTCTTGAAAACTCAGAGTGCGTGAAGGGATGTACCAGAGGAGCGCTCCCCTCGAGAAGGAACCCAAGCGCTGATGAAAAAAGGTCAGCGCTCCCACAAACAAATGAAATATTACCCCTTCAACACATGTGCCTCAGCATGTTCATGTAAAACCAGAGCTCCTTCACCCTGCTCGATCCGCGCCCACCAATGTCTTGTCCATGCTCGACACTCTGATACCACTTGTTATAATTTGATAAATGCGGAAACACAGATTAACATGAGACAAAACACAGTCACATAGAAATAAAAGACACATAGATTTAACATGGTTCACCCAAGGATTGGGCTACATCCACCAAGCAAAGGTATCAGTTTTCTTTTATTCGGATCATGGAGATTACAACAGCTCGCTCACACTTTTCACCACTCCATTTTTTCTTCTACGATCTTACATAATTTATATACAATTACACGAAAACGGATTATAGAATGCGCTCACAACAAATTCTAACTTGGGTTGAATAGTTACAACCGACACTGAATTTTTGGATCTGAAATCCTAATCATAGGAAATTTGTTGTCACTGTTTCCAACAATAACCAATCTAACAAGATATTTCTTGAAAAAATATCACATTATTATTATGTTATTTTGAAATGTAACTAATCAATTAAAYAAATTGACATTCTATCYAGTAAAAMCTTTGTTGTACCAAATATTTATRCTCAAAACAAATCAATGACAAGGAAAAAAAAGACACAAGACTTGTCCACTTACTAATTCAGTCCTTTTGRAATGAAAAGACCCTAAAAATATGCATTATTATGCCCATATTGGATGGATATGACTGTGGATGGATATGACAGTTTGAAAAAAAATATATTTGGACGTATATTGAATTCAATGTCCATCAACTCACTTAGAAAAAATTCCATGTATAGTGGTGGGAAAAGACAATATACAAAATAGTATTGATGTTCAACACCATAGTATTGTTGTTCAACACCATAGTAGGCTTGGCAATCAATTCGGTCCAGTTGGATGCACAAAAGAGTACAACCTTTGCTAGCCACATTAATCTTTTAAAGACGTGCACTGTCTGCATCCCTCTAGATTTTCAATCCCCCTCAGATGATTATATATAAATTTTCCTCTCAGATGATTTTATATAAACTCCTCAAAGAAGTTTTCACTTAGAGATTTTGAATCCCTCTTAGATTTATCCTTGTTAATATATTAGAAATTAAAATGAATCTAATATAATTATTATAATAAATTTAATTATTTAAATATCCTAAATTTATTTCTTTATTTATCAAATTTAAAATCAATTTTTATTTTTCAAACATACAATGAAAAAACTAATCGATGTCCCATTACTTCTCATTTTAATGGAAAATTCATATTAATTAATCTAGTGTCTTCCATCCAAGTATGGGTGACCGCTTCTTGAAGCATGTGTTACCCTCTATCCTAGCTTTGTTATTGATGCTCTTATTGCAATCTTTGCCACCACCTTGCTTTTCAATCTCAGGGACGCTTCCCACTAGCTCCTAGCATAAGTGGATTCAGTGCCTACTTAAAAACCAACAACATAAGCAAAAGCATAACCATAAATTTATGTTTCGTTATTTCTCTTAGTCTGTTTTGATTTGGAAATGTATGGAACCTTGTTTTGATTTGGAAATTGAGATTGATAGCCTCCCATGAAATTGAAATGATGAATAATGAAATTGAAATGATGAATACAAAGTTAATAGGGGTAGAAAATCAAAAGTTTAGCAAAGAGGTTGATGTTTTCTCCATTTGTAACCAATTATTTGATGCAAAATAGGCTCTTTTCTTTTCATTCCCTTGATAACTAACCTGAAATGAATTGAAGCATAGCTACAGAATAATCATTGGGAAGTATTCAAATAAGGCAAGTTCAATCAAGAAAATTAACCAAGCACATACATATATGCTTGCTCTTGTCTACCTAGCCAGTCTTGGATATCCAAATCATTGGGTGGCACACTTCCACTAACTGGATATCCAAATCATTGGGCGGCACCAACAAATAAGGCAAGTTCAATCAATAAAATTAACCAAGAACATACATATTACCTAGCCAGTCCTCGATATCCAAATCATTGTACGACACACTTCCACCAACTCGATATCCAAATCATTGGGTGACACCAACATTCCAAGTGCCTACTAATATTCTTCCAAGCACCAAAGAAGAAAATATTATGAAAAGGAAAACATAGTGAGTTGTGGTTCAACATCCTAAATCGATAAAGAACAGAAAAACTGGAGCAAATATTAAATTGACTAACCTGATTTCTTTGGTGTCTATGTACTATTCTCGCATTGTCTAATTGATGACTATGTATATCTATCCAGATAAAGTAATACAAATAATAATACAAATACCGAGAGGAAAGTTAGTTCTTACCCATTACATGGCTCAACTTGAAACTACTTGTTCAACCAACAATGGAAAGAGACTTTCTCCGATTCTCAATAGTAGTGGAGCTGTATTCTTCAATTTGGGGTTCATACGCAGTCTTCTCTTGAATTTTGTGTACAAAAAAGTGAAAACCCAAACAAAAAAGTGTGAGAGATTTAATATTCACCTGCACAACAATAGATATGATAGACATTGTTACTGGATTTGCCAATATAGTGTGCAAAAACCATTTCCGATCCACACTAGTAACTTGGTCCCTAAATGGAACTGGAAACCACACCAGAAACTACACCATTTCCCCACAAACTGCAAGCCATAAAATAAGTACAAATAGACCCTACAAACTCCAATCCAAAAAATTAGTAGAAATAGACCTCACAACTGCAGATTTAAGGATATCTTGTAAACTTCCACTATTGTGTTTATTTGCAGAAAAAGGCATCTCATCCTAGTGATTTAATCCAACAAAAAAATCTGTCAGATTTCCGTCTAAAATTGTCTATGATTCCTCCCTCTTTTGTGGGATTTTTGTCCAAAATTGAAATGATATATCAAAAGGTGAGAGCATAGGAGGCACCGAAGCATAGGATTAGAAAAATAATCGCATAAGCCACCTCAATACAAGGCATAGGTAACAACATGACCAAGGCTAACACGGACGAAGGTAGAGTGGTTTGGGCATCTTCAACTACATAAACACTAATTTTAGAAATTGTCTCCAAGTTGTTTGAAGGAGTAGAAGCTATAGAAATGGCAGACTGAACCACTGTGTATTCTAAGTCTACGAGCAAAGGTAGAAAAACTGGAGAAATGGCCTTAGAGGCTCAAGAGAGCTGAAACAACCTTTTCTTTGCGGGACTCAATGGCTCAGGCACAGAGTATGCGTGCAAAGTAGCGCTTGACAGACCAAGAAAAGGTAGAGACTCTGCATTCCATGGCGGTTGGAGGAAGGATGGTGGTACTGCCATCTTAGCAGGTGGCCGACTCTTTCGAGAGGAGAATCCACAAGTGGCATTTTTATATGATTGTTAATAGGTTGTGAAAAGTGTTTGAGGGCATGTGGCATTGTTTAATATGCTGCGAACAAACAAAAAAATGTCGAGGAGAACCTCCCCCTAGAGAACGCCTTCGACGTAATTATATTTCATGCCATTATTTTATCTTCTTCTATGAGAGTCTATATATGTAATTTTTCATTCACATCAAAGGAGGATTATCTTTCCAGGGTGGTTTTATCTTGATGTATTTATTTGGTATTAAGAAATAAAGGCTTTTCCTTTCCCGATGCTTTTTTCTTATTAGGTTTTCCACCTAAAATATTTGGTATTCTATTATTCTTTTATCATCATTTTTCTTATAGTTATCTTAGATCTATCTTAATGTATTTCAGATCTAGATCTTTTAGATTAAGGTCTATTCATGTGGGTTAGAGATCTATATAATTATGCTTTAGATATATTCATGATAGTATGAGATCTATATACTTGTGCATTACATCTATAGAATTTTGTTTTAGATCTATTGTTGACTGTTGTTTTTAACCTATCAACTTGTATCATAGTTTTGTTGAAGATTCGGTGTGTGTAGGATCCATTTATAGGTGATTTCAATGAAGTTAATGATAAATATTGAAAAGCTTACTAGGCAAAAGTTCACCATATGGAGGTAAAAAATGGAAGATACACTGACTTTGAAAGATCTGCTAAAAATTGAGGGAAAAGCAAAGAAACCCTCATCGATGAATTATGAACGTTAAGAGAAGTTAGATTAAATGAGAATAGCTACTATTCGATAGTATTTGGCAGACATGGTATACTTCCATGTCTCACAAGAAAAGACAGTAGTGATGGAAAAATCTTCATGATGAATATGAACGAGGTGGTCAAGAAATTATTTTTGATGAAGACATTGTTTAATCTCAAAATGAAGGAAGGGAGTTCAATGGCTCAACATTTAAATGAGTTGCACATGGTGTTGAACTAGTTCATTTCATTGAAGATTGTATTTGATGATGAGATCCAAGCACTTCTAATCTTGAGCTCAATGCAAGAAACTTGGCAGAACTTGGTTGTCACCATAAGTAATGCGACACCGAAAGATAAATTATGTTTTGAAGATGTTTCTAATAGATTATTAAATGAAGAGATGAGCAGGAAATCTATTGGAGAAGAAATGAAAAATATGGAGGCATTATCTCTTGGTGATTGAGGAAGGCAACCAACCATAAAGAAATCAAGATCTAGAGGTAGGTCAAAGTCTAGGCATGAAAGAATTACCTCCTATCATTTTCGAAAACTTGCCATGTCAAATAAAATTGTTGCAAATTTAAAAGGGAGCAAAATGAGCAAAATACAACCAACAACAACAACAATATTGAAGAAACTATTGCTATTGCAAGAGATTGTGAGGTATTAATTATTGTTTATTATGAGGATGCATGCCTTTATACTTGTACTCATGATAGTGATTAAGGATTTTAGATTCAAGAGCCTCCTAGCATGCTACCTGAGGCAAAGAAAAAATATTTCTTATAAATCAAGTGATATGGTAAGGCTTGCTTGGATAATACTAGTTTTTATAATATTGAAGGAGTGGGAGATGTTCTAATAAAGACAAAATATGGTTGTAGTTTATTGCTTAAACAAGTCATGAATGTACCAGAGATGAGAATGAATTTGGTTTCAACTGGGAATCGAGATGATAAAGGATTCCATATAGTGCTTGGCAAGAGAGGCTAGAAAATTGTAAAATGATCATTGGTTGTTGCAAAGTGGTAGAACATAGGCACTCTCTACACATTAAAATCAAAATTGCAGAAATCAAACATTGATGTTATTGGAAAGGAGGATCCTAAAACATATCTAAGGCACAAAAGACTTGGGCACATGACAGAAAGAGGTATAAAAATCCAAGTGTTGAGAAAAACCATTTTGTTGGGATAAAAGGTACAAAAGGTAGAAATATTAAATTTTGTGAACATTGTTTTATGGGTAGATAGAAAAGGGTATCATTTATGAGGAATAATTTTAAAAGGGATATAGAAATATTAAATCTGGTTTGATGTTAGTGGCCCAATTGATATAAAATCACTAGGAGGAGCTACTTATTTTGTTACATTTATTGTTGATGCATCAAAAAAGGTGTGGGTTTTCCCTATTAAGGGCAAGGATCAAGTTTTAGACATTTTTCAGAAATTTAATATGGATGTTGAAAGCAAATTATTGAGATGTATTAGAACTAATAATAGTGGGGAGTATTTCTCTAAGGAATTTGAAGAATATTGTAGTAAACATGGCATAAAGCATGTAAAAATCGTTCTTGCACCCCAGAACAAAATGGAACAACTAAAAGAATGAATGAGACAATAATGGAGAAGGTGAGAAGCATGATTTCAAATTTTGGTTTGCCTAAACATTTTTGGGAAGAGGTTGTTCGTACATCTTGCTACTTAATAAATCGTTCTCGCACAACTTCATTGGATGGTGGCATTCCTAAAAGGGTATGGAGTCGTAATGATTTATGTTACACTCATTTGAAAATTTTTGGTTATGAAGCATATGTGCATATTCTTAAAGAACATAGATCCAATTTGGATGAAAAGTCATTGAAATGCATTTTCCTAGGATATATTGATAATGAGTTAGGTTTCGGTTGTGGGATCCTCTAAAACATAGAGTTGTTAGAAGTAGGGATGTCATTTTTAATGAAGAAAAAATGTTTAAAATTACTGACAAAGGTGTGGAGATGCATAAATTTGTTGAAATTCAGGGGAAACAAGAGAATCAACCACCATTACAAGAAGACATTAATGAGAATCCATTACAACAAAATGAAAATGAGGAACAACAACACGAAGAACAATGAAATCGACAACCACTAAGTGAAATCTCATCACAAAATTTAGAATTTGTAGGTCTACAAGGCCACATAGGCCTTCATTAAGGTATCCTCCCTCACACTATATTTAGTTGATTGATGAAGGTGAACGTTCTTGTTTTCAGGAATCATGTGAAGGAGAAAATGGTATCAAATGGAAAAAGGCCATGCAAGAAGAGCTAAAATCCATACATGATAATAAGACATGGGATTTGGTTGGAAGGCCAAAAGGGAGAAAGGTTTTAAAGAAAAAGTGGGTGCATAGAGTAAAACGTGAAGGCAAGGAAAATCAACAATTATTTAAAGCAAGGCTAGTTGTGAAAGGATTCGAGCATGAACAAGGTGTTGATTTTACAAAAACATTCTCCCAAGTTCTCAAAATGTCGTCAATACTAGTAGTACTTGGTCTTATCATTTCTATATATTTAGAATTGGAACAGTTATATGTCAATACAACCTTCTTACATGGAAATTTGGAAGAAGAGATATAGATGGAGCAACTTGGGGGATTTATTGAAAAATGTAAAGAAAATTTGGTCTATAGGTTGAAGAAGAGTTTATATGGATTGAAACAAGCTCCTCATCAATGGTATAAGAAATTTTACTCTTTAATGCTTGATCATGGTTTTAAAAGGATAAATGTAGATCACTGTGTGTATATTAAAAGAGACGAAAATGGTAATTTAATTGTCTTATTATTATATTTTGATGACATGTTGATTTTCGGAAAATATAATTTGATGATTACCACATTAAAAGAAGAATTAAACAAGACCTTCGCAATGAATAATTTAGGATGAGAAGGAAAAGTTTGGGGATGCAAATTATATGTGACATGAAAAGAAAGAAACTATGGTTGTCACAACAACAATACCTTGGAAAAGTATTGGAAAAATTTAATATGGCTAATGAAAAACTTGTAAGTACACAACTTGCTTCTCATATTGAATTAACATCTAATCAATTCCCCACCAGTATTGAAGGAAAAGAAGAAATTTCCAAAATTCCATATGCTTCAGCATTAGGAAGCCTAATGTATGCAATGGTATGCACTCGCCCCGACATTGCACATTGAGTGGGAGTTGTAAGTAGATTTCTTGCAAACCTAGGAAAGGAGCATTAAAATACAGATAAATGGATTTTCAGATATATTATAGAATCAATTGATTATTTTTTGTGATTTCAAGGTGCTGATACCTTTTTGGAAGAATTTACAGATGTTGATGTTGATGTTGATATGGGAGGTGACATGGATTCTAGAAAATCCACAACATGCTACATCTATAGTTTTGCAGGAGTTGCAGTCTCATGGGTATAATCTAGATTACAAAAGGTGGTGGATCTTTCTACCATGGAGGCTAAGTATAATGAAAGAAATGATGCATGCAAGGAGATGCCTTGGATGAGGAGGTTCTTAGAGGAACTAGGTGTGCAACAAGAAAAGTATGTATTGAATTGGGATAGCCAAAGTGCAATCTATATTGCTAAAAATATTGCCTTCCATTCTAAGACAAAACACATGGATGTTATATATCATTGGATTCGCCAAGTTCTAGATGATGAGCTACTGCAATTGGAGAAA
Organism: Picea mariana; assembly: GCA_032191745.1. Taxonomy (NCBI): domain Eukaryota; kingdom Viridiplantae; phylum Streptophyta; class Pinopsida; order Pinales; family Pinaceae; genus Picea; species Picea mariana. The sequence goes on from JASDQU010100899.1 coordinate 390,104, forward strand.
ATACACACAAAATACAATCTAGCTAATATGTTAACAAATATTTTGCTAAGAAATAAGCAGGAGCTTTGTAGAACCTTAGTTGGTCTCATCCAAACATGATGAAGATATTTTCGGATTGGGTGAGTAGCAAGGAGATAGAAATTATAGCAGAGGCTTCAATTTGGTCTCAAGTGGGATATTGTTGTATGTGAGACCAAATAATAAAATAATTGTATTTCTTGAATTCTTAAAACTTCCTGAATGTACTCTTCTAAAGAGTTCGACATTATTCCATCTTATTATATGAGAGTCTATATATGCATTCTTTCTCTCACAGAAAAGGTACAAGGAGTAGAGATGAAGCAAAAGGATAGAGTTGAAGGTTGATGTATCTATTTGTTAATAAGAAATAAATATTGATCATTTCCTAGTAGTTTTTCCTTGTTGGGTTTTCCACCTAAAATATTTGGAGTTCTGTAATTCTTTCATTATCATTTTGTTTATTAGTTATCTTAGATATGTTTGAGTGTATTTTAGATCTAGATCTTTTAGCTATTTATTCATGTGGGTTAGAAATCTATATAATTATGCTTCCGATCTATTCATGATAATATCAAATCTATATAAGTGTTCATTATATCTATATAATTTTATTGTAAATCTATTGTTGATTGTTGTTTTTAGCTTATCAACGTTCATATGAAAATATGAACTATCATAATCTCTAGTTATTATCCACAAATATTTAATGATTCATAGTTCCATTTACTATCTTTTGAGATGTTTGATTATATCATTTGAAATGTTTGATTATATTAAGTTAGTATCTAAAATAAAATTAGGATTTTTCTTGTTTTCCACCTATCATCTAATAAGGAAAAAAGGGAAGTTGGGTGGCTTCATTTCATTAATTGCATTAAATTGATATTATAGTAGAATTGTGTTTTCCAATGTTTTTTCTTGTTTTGTCATCAATGTAATACTTTAAAATTGGAGTAAATCGAAATGGAAATTTCAAAGTTTTGGAGTAAAATCCAAATGGAAATTTCAAAGTTCAGAAAAAGTCGGAGGAAATTAGAAAGAAGTAAATTAATGTAAGACTACTGCTGAGTCTTTACAACGGATTTCTTAAAGTCTTTAAATAGGCTTCATCACATGCTAATATTATGGAAAATACCATGAGTTACCCAATACCATGGGCCCATAAACCTTAAACAATAAATCTGTCATTGATTGTATCAAGGTTATCTTAACAAATGTAACATTCCCCCCTTTAAACTTGTACACATGATACACTTTTTCTTTATATCCATGTGCTTTGGTTAGAAAACCAATTTTCAAAGATATATTTTTACTCACCTTGGTGAATCTCACCAAGCGGACATTTTCTGCCTATAAATGGTAAACTCATCATTGATTGTATCAAATTTATCTTAACTAATTTATGACATAGTAACATTAACCCAACAATTAATAGGTGGAAAAWTTCAACTCAATTTTGTAGAAATTATTTCCTAAATCTTGTAGAAGTTATAGTTCTAGTAACTTTTTCCTTGGGGATTTTGATCTATTTTAAAACAATCCATATCAAGTAAATTTTGAAAAAATGAATGAAAAAGTGAAACTTTACCTTACTAGAAAAAATGGACTATCAAGAAAGTGTATCCACTTATTACCTCATTCCAATTTGAAATGGAAACTCCTAGTTCCATTTTTTTTTTAATATGGTTTATTCATTTTCAAATGCTAAGGAGTAAAATAATCATCAATTTTCCCTTTCTTCTTTTCAACCTCTATCCACCCCTTAGAGAAGGTTCTGTGACGATTAATTGTGGATTAGAAGGAGGATGTATATGATTCTCACATTGCACCAACTCCTTATCCGAATTTGAGTCGTCAGATTGATGGAGGTTCTTCATTCCCTTTGATGGAGTTTCATTTTTTACTACCACCATAAGGGGAAAGCCTAGTATTATTGTTTATTTTTCTATCCAATGAAATGGGCTCATATTTTTCAATGTTGCTACAATTGTTTTCAACTACTTATTTGCATTATGTGTCTCTTCATCATCCGATAAATGCTACTCAAATGGTTGGCATTCTTTGGGTTTGGGTTTATTTCATTTTTTCCTTCTAAATGACAAAGTTGACATCAAAATTTTGTATTTTCAATGTTCATAATCCAATTGGTGACCCTATTTGAAACCTTTTCTTAAAGGACCAGTTTATGTGGAAATCATTTCCTAATATCTATTTCCATATATATATATAAAAGGATCAAGTTTGAAACAATTTATATCTATTCTTAAATATCTATCCAATGTATTTTCAATATCTTAAAAAAAAATGTGAAATCTAAAAAACAAAAATGTATTGACAAATTTGGGAGACATACATAAAGAGATTTTATTGATAGAAAAGATGGGTTAAATTATGAGACCTCTTTTTATATAAGAGAAAACCCGTTCTTGAGTTTTTCAACATTTCAAACATATAGAAGAGTCCATGTTCAAGGGATGTCCATGAAATGGATGGGATGAATAAGAAACAAAGAGATTCAAATGATTAGTATAAATTTGTTACGTTTTTATTGTGAGGAAGACTCTTCCCATTAAACATTCTTCTCTAGACTCATTGTTATATTCTATTGTTGATATTTTTTCAAATTGATTTCTGTTTGGTCTCTAGCTATTGCCAAGTTTTAAACCATCATCCTTATTTAAAATTTTGTTGTACTTCTCTATCACGCTAGCTTCTCTTATTATTCTTTTCATACAACATTATTATCCACCCAACATTCACATTTACTTTCGACATAACACAACCCTCGTCCTCCAAGATTTATATTTCATTATTGACTTGTCAAAAGCAACCATGTTTAGCTTGTGTGTCTTATTATGAAAATACCAAATCCAAACAAACAAGAAATGATCCAAACACATCAATAAACACTAAAGATAAATACATATCCAAAATCTCATTTATCATTATATATATTGGTGTCCACTCAAAAATAAATTGGTTGGAGATCCACTGGAACACTCCATCTACATATTTGGGTTTGAACGTTGAGATCGAACAAGAATAATCTGAACATTTGGAGTTTAAAGGAAATTGGATGTGTTGTAGATTCGACGACAATTGAATCTCATCTCTGCCATTCTCTTTTTGACCAGGCTATTGAAAATTGACCAACTGAAGGGAAGTGAATTGACCCATGTAATCTTAATTCGGCTCAAGCATTGAGAAGATGAAGATGACTGAGGGGAAAAGAGATCAAGTCTATGAAGTGAGAAAATCACCCAACGGTCTGAAACGAATGGCTTACCTACTAAATTCCATGAGTTGGAATTAGAAACGTAGATGAGAATGCAATGACTCTTTTATCACAACCCTCAATCTCCCTCACTCAAATAATCAACGGTCTAAATTATTTTTCTATTGGAGTGACCTAGTCTTGGTCCTAAAGCCATCACGGTTGAAAATAATTACCAACTACCATTATTCACAACTAAAAACACACATCCCTTAAACTCCAGTGGCCAACAATAGTTGTGGATTCCATTAACAATTGCGTTTAAAAAACATATGAAGAGGCAACAACGAATTAAATTCTACCACTCATAAATAAATAAAAAACTCATAATCAAAAAAAGAATTTTACCCCCGAAATCCATATGGGAAAACCAGATTCGAATGGGCCTCAATATTTTATTCCACTATCGCTGGTTACAACGTTAAAAGACCTTTTGCAAATTTGCAAATGAGATCTAATAAGGAAATAGGGTGAGCTAGGGGTAGGGGAAGACAAACAACCATGACTCTCCAATTCCAATTTCTCTGATTTCTCCTTTATTATTTTTTTTCAATTTTATTAAATTATCAATTCATTTTTCTCAACATTTTTTTTCTTATTTGACTTTACAATTGGTTATCTGTTACATAGTTTGAATAACGTTCATAAATTATCGCATTGTCTTGCTAGTACAATTGGTTATCTGTTACATAGTTTGAATAACGTTCATAAATTATAGCATTGTCTTGCTAGTACTGAGTCTGACCCATTCATTTGATTCACATCAATTTCGGATCATGGGCTTGTGCGATGTAAGGACAATACAATTGGAAGAAGAAGAAATGTCGGATTTGATATACAGATGTAAACCCGAGGGAATAAACAAAGAAATAAAGTTGCAAAGAGACGTTTTTGTAGTAGAATGAAAATTTACAAGGGAATAAATGATGTACAAGCATTTTTATCATAGGATAGTTTATTCCCTAAAAATTATGGGCACTGGGATACCACTGTTGGGATGCATAAGATTGTAAATCAAGGTAGAATATCTTTCATTACTATGATACATTTATAAGATGACTTTTGGATTCATCTTCCAAGAGGGATGCACAAAATTGTAGATCAACCTAGAATATCTTTCATTACTATGATACACTTATAAGATGACTTTTGGATTCATCTTCCAAAAAGTCACTTGAACTTGCAACTATGATTTCTATCACTTGTGACATTTCATATTTCTTCTCAAATAAATAACCATAACTCTAATAGATTAGATTTGGACCAACATAATTTATCTTTAAAAATTTAAATTTTTTAAAATATATATTTTAAAAATTTTTAAATAATAAATTAAGACAAAACTTTACTTAATATTTAATAGCTCTCCATATTTACTTATCACCTCACCTATTTTAAAAGATGTCATTTTGACTGGTTAATTACATAGAAACAGAGTAAAATGGCTATGTAGATCAAAGTTTTTTTTGTTTTCATCGACAAAAATAGATCCCCCATTGGGAAGATGAGACAACCTACCCTAGAATGGTATCCATAGTCACCTTGTCAACGACTAGGGAAACCAAATCTCTACACTTATCAACTAACCTACAACTACCTGCTACACATATACAAGACTAGAACCTGGTGGTCTTTTTCTATTCTAGTATACCATTATCTATACCATTTTACACAAAACAGTGTTTAAATGTGCAACATAAAATTGTGAATATTGTGGTTTCATTAAAGGTGCAATAATTGTGAAAATTGTGATTTCATTAAAGGTGCAATAATTGTGAAAATTGTGATTTCATTAATTCTGCAATAGAAAATAGAAAACTGTGATTTCATTAACAATTATATATTATATAGACTAATATTTATTTGAAAATGTAAAATCACAAAAGGGAAAACATCATAATAAAACATCAAGGTTAGCAGTACCATGCACACAATGAGCCTTACAACATACAATAAAGTTCCATTACCATAACATATCACCACATAATGATTGGGGCAAATTCCTCATCTTCTTCTCGCAGTTATGGATCAGTTGTGTTTAAGTTGTGAGGAAATACCACTCAACAAACATAAAGGAGGACTCAACACAAGTACATGAGTAGAGAAAAGTTACCATCCACCATAAAATGAATCACAAAAGTCTATTGTAGAGTGATGCCCTCTATTAGGTTAGTGTCACCCTGTAACACACTCAACCCCTAGGTGCTTTTTTAACGTGTGGGGTATCAAAATTTTGTTTCCCTTCACTCTCTCTAGGTTCCCCTTTCACCAAAGTGCAGGTTCTTCCAGACCCCCGAGCTCTTTCCTTGCCCCTTTGAAGGATTTGAACAAAAGACGCTAGATTTCCATGCTAGGCCCCTTTCTTCATAAGACCTCAAGCTGTGCCCAAGCGCCAAATCAAAGGGCACTTAAGAGCTTCGGGCTCTGGGTGTTCTCAACACACCTGACTCTGAATCTGCCAAACTCCAAGCTCGTGAAAACACACAGACCATATCTATGGTCCACACCTCTTTCACAACTGACGATTGCGATTTACTTCGAGACTTCAGCGTTCAAGAGTTTCGAATGCTCCAAACACCTCTTTCCTTTGAAGTGCTCCATATGCGGAGTTCCAGATCGAGCACCAAGTGTTTTCCCAGATCAACGCTCGATATATGTGCTTTTCCTCGCTTCGGGAGACTTGCAGTCAACGCTCCTCTACGTTCTTTCTTTTGGGTTACCAATCCTCCGAAGTAACAGATCTCACACCACATGTCCTATTCCAATGGAAGGTTCTGATGAACTCTAATGCTTCGGCCTTCGGGAGTTCTCATGCCTTTACTTTTCATTTCCTCCGTAGTGACTTTACCCTGGAGTAAATCTCCAGTATCCATGTGTTCCAATGATGAACGACTAGGATGATTCCTTACCTTTGGAGCTTCAGATGACTTCTGGTTAACGTGTGTCCCTCTTAGATGGACTGTCATGATTTACTTTGACAATTCAGGCTTCGGGAGTTCTTAACTCGCACGAACCCACTTTCCTCCGAGGTGGCTATCTTCTGAAATGGAATATCTGCTGACACCTGTCCTTAGCTGACGAATGACTCAGATGAACTCCAACTATTCGGGCTTCGAGAGTTCTTTTTCAACAAACTCACTTTTCTCCCCGAGTGACTTTTCTTTGAAATGGCAGATCTTTTGCCACACGTCCCTTTCCAACAGACGGTTGGGATGACTTCGGGACTCCGACCTTTGGAAATCCTCATGCCTTCACACTTCGATTCTCCCAGAGTGACTTCTCTCTAGAGTGCAAGATCTAACAACACCTGTCCCTCTAGCTTGGATGACTCAGATCTTCTTTGGCTCCCGACTCTTCGAGATTTTTGCGATGCAAAGTCCTCTTTTCTCCCATAGTCGGTCAGTGTTAGGCTGACCAGAGCCTTAATCTCATAGTCTGAGGGTATCTACGTGACCCCAGAGATATACGGCTCCTAAATTTTGTTCAATGGTCCCTTGGGTCCTAGTGTGTACCACTCTGAGAGGGACACCTGGCAACGCCGTCACTTGACACATGGGCCACCACATGATCTCGACGTAATACACGGGTCTCCATGATTGAGCAGTCGTGGGGGATCTCGAAGGATCCTTAGATCCACGGTCCACATTAACTTTAGGACTTCAAGACATCGGGGGTTTTGGTGATACCAAACCTCTTTCCTCCCAAAGTGGTCAACATCGGGCTCACTATATTGTAGATTCAATGGACGGGATAGTTCTCAGGCATCCTCAGATCTATAGACTAGATTAAGTTCGAGACTTCAGGACTTTGGGAAAATAACCTCTTGTGCGATGAATATGCTCAATTTTCCAGACCTGCAAAGTCCGAAGGGATCTAAGGGTTAACGCTCACGTTCCTTCTCCAGATCTGACGATCGTGAAGAACTTCGACTCCTCCCAAACTAATATCATCCATTCATMTTCCAAATGAAAGGATCTCTCCTTTTGGAGCTTGAATCTCGCTATCCTTCATGAGCTTTGTCAGCTCCTTAAGTACTTAGGTATTTTGCACTATTTCTCATGAACTTAACACTTAGAGAAATCTTCTGCGCACCCCTTGTGCTCATTTATCGACTCTAACACTTAAGGGTGTTCTCAGTCTCTGTCCGCCTCGTAGAGAATCTGTGCATACATGCACTACCTCTCCTGAGCTTAACATATTCCTTCCTTCAGAACAACTAGTAGTTTCAACGTGCACACCTGAGGCTTTGCCCAAGGTCAACAAATTCACAGTTGATTTATTTTAACTTGAGCCACTTGGGGCTCATGAATTTACATGTACAAGCCAGAGAATTCCTTATTTTCTTAAATACACAATTAGGAAGAATTAAATGGATATAGTATAACCATTGAGAAAACATGCACATCCATGCAACATTCATAGGATATCCAATTTTAATTCACAATTACATCTTAAATATATAGGATATGAGAATACTTATCTATTACAGGTTGTAGCCAACTAACTGACTGCAGTTGTTTTCCTTTCCACCCAACCATAGGCTCAAAGGCATTCATTCTTAGAGCTCTGGCCACCCCCGTTCAAAGCCATGATATCACCATGGAATTTATGCCAATTCTCAATGATCCTTTCTCTTTCACATCATCCATGAGGTTTATCAGGTGCTTCCTCAGCATCAAGGTCATTGTCTTCTACTTAGGTCTCATTATTTGCATACTCTCAGAGATTTCTCTCTTTGTCATGACCTAGACGAGGTTTATCATATTCTTCCTCAGAATTAAGCTCGTGGCCTTCGACTCATTCTCTGTTGGCGAGTTCCTTTCATTCTCCACTCTTCTTTTTATTTTCTGGTGTGCCTAGCACACACATTCCTCCTATCTTGTTCCTTCTGTTAGAAGGAAACGTGAGTCAGTCTCGGTATGCAGGACCCTGTGGTACTTTAGGCTGACCTTTTGTAGCTAGATAGTGCTTCCATTCATGGGGTAGTTGATGGTACAACCACCAGTCCTTTTTTTATTAACTAATCTCTTATAGTTTTCACATTATTTCCTCTAATGATATCATGTATAGTATTTTCAAGGCTTCACCCCCATAGTCAGTTATTGGAAATTCAGACAATAATAGATTTACACTGTTCCCATGCCATAGCATGGTAATCCTAATTAATGATTAATTACAAGTGGGGGAAACAAGGGTGTTACACACCCCCACTCACTTTTGTGGTTTTTACATAAATCTAGAAGAGTTATTAATTAATTAGGTTAAAATTTTCATAATGGAGTATATTCATCTACTCGTAACATTGGATTAGCTAATAAATCCAGTATTGCAGTATAGTTTGGAAATGAGCGTGTACCCTCATGAGCTCGAGCCGTTGGAGGAGCTTCGGGAAGTGACTACTAAACTTCCCTCGTAAATCCCACCTATTTCTCTCTATCTCC
>JASDQU010100899.1:403227-418224 GCA_032191745.1 Picea mariana
CCCTGTTATGGTGTGTTGGAGTTTAACCAACCTCTTCACCATATGACTTATTTTTCCTCGGTCACTCTTACAGCGGGACTATGTTTCCTGCTACAGGCTAATCACGATTCCAAATCAATGCAAATGAAACTAAATGTTTCTCTTGAATTCTCCCAAGCATTCTTCCTTCATTAGTAACCAAGGTGCCCACACTCATGGTCACCCAAATTTTCTTTCCTTTGACATCCATACAATGTAAGTAAAATTTTCGGAAGGTCCTCCTTCCTCAATGGAAGGTTCATTGTCTTCCTTTTATGCAAACATTCACTTCCTCGAAGCAATTCCATGCAATGTGCTAGCTATGAACACCTTCATTCCTATAGAACTAGTCTTCACGACCATAGTCTAACGCAGAGTGTTAAACTCTATCTTCCTTGACTGGCCCAGAGGAACTCTGTTTTCTCTCCATGCGACCGAGAGTTGTGACCTCAACTCTATTCTTTTCAAGCACTATCCTTTTGGCTCCCATGTCCAATATTGGCTAAACCCCTTCTTTGCAAATAGACGGTGTAGATCTATTTTCCCCCAGATCCAACGACTGCAAGGGATTGCGGAACCTCAACTAGCTTGTGGTTTAATTTTCCTTCTGATATTTGCAATGAATACGGGCCATCCAATCTACAATCGGATCCCAAACTCAAAACAATGCTATATTGAATTTAAATTACGGGTACAAATCTCGATGTTAACCTATGTGCATATGCAATCTCTGTAATGATCATGGGCCGATGATATTAGCCCTCGATCGATTTTAACCACACGATTTCTAGATAATAATAATTCCAACACAAGTGTTTGACCAATAATTTAGGTTGATATAGAGATTCGATGTGCTAAATTCAACCACAAAACCCAATCACAGTATGAGTTTTACACGACATTAACGCGTGGGTTCCTTGCAGGTTCTCTCATCAATCGTTCACAGATCGACGGTTCAGAGTGATTGCAGAATCCCAATATGCTCTCTCTTTATCAGAGAGTTCAATCTCCGCAATTTGAAAATTGTTTTCTCGACTCTTTTAATTGCGGTCGTTGATCTTCCACCCCAATGAGATCAATGACATTGGTTGATTGCGGGCCGTGCACTAGCATGTCTGTTAATTTCACCTTCGTGCTCTGCAATGATTCCCAACCATCGATCTCATCGAACGACTAGTGTTTGATCCATTAACTCTAGTGGATAATGAAGTCGATTTGATGACTGTGATCGGTCTTTCCTCCGATGAGTGACTCACATTCATCTCCTCTGTCTTGTTCTTGAGTATCCTGATTCGATCAAGGTTTTCTTCCTGAATCATACTCTACTTGGGTATCCGAGGCATACAACTTCCTTTTCTTAACATGGCTTCAACCAAGCCTATTCAATCAACCATACTCATTTATTCATTCATTAGTATTCTATTCATTACATGATGCTTTCAAAATGTAATCCAGGATTCTTATATATATAAGCTTGTAGCTCACTGCTTAGTTTCTCAGCAGTTATTAAGGTTGTGACTTTGACCTCCTAATAGAGTTTTCACACATTTCTTCCACAGGGAACTCCCTCAGCATGCAACTTCCTTATTTCACGTCCATCACTATCTATGATGGACTCAGCCTTGAGTTATCTTTAGTTGTTTACCAAATATTCCATAAGGAATATAAACATGCATCTTTGTCATGCACCCAAATTATGTATCCATACATATTCTTGTTTTGTTAACTTACATCTATGATGTACTTAACCATATGCATAATCAAAAGTCTATGTGTAGCTTCCATGGGTATATCTCACAACCTACATACATCTCTATTCTAAAATTAGTCAACTCGTGACTGTTCAAACTCATTCTTATGTGATCATCAAGGCATAATCATTTTCCTCTTATCCTGACACAGATCATCGTTGCTCATTTACTCTTTCATTTATTTATACTCGTCTTTCCTAAGGGAATGGAGCGCATTCCCCTTAAGCTATCATTCAAAAAATAACTTTCATGACTCTTTAAAAAATGGAGTCGACCATGAGTCTATGGTATTCACTTAATCTTGGCAAGTGCAATTCTTGTCTTACATATCACTCATCAAGGCAACCATATTGTGCCTTTAGTATACATATATCCTTACATCATACATGTGCATCACTTTCATATTTAATATCATTCATACCTAACTGGTATTACTATCAAGATTCATATGAAGAAGCTTCACAATNATTTGCTCTTTCATTTATTTATACTCGTCTTTCCTGAGGGAATGGAGCGCATTCCCCTTAAGCTATCATTCAAAACATAACTTTCATGACTCTTTAAAAAATGGAGTCGACCATGCGTCTATGGTATTCACTTAATCTTGGCAAGTGCAATTCTTGCCTTACATATCACTCGTCAAGGCAACCATATTGTGCCTTTAGTATACATATATCCTTACATCATACATGTGCATCACTTTCATATTTAATATCATTCATACCTAACTGGTATTACTATCAATATTCATATGAAGAAGCTTCACAATACATTAAATATATGTACTCAAGCATAAACACCCACAAACCTAACCAAACATTCATCATGCAAGCTCATTGCTTGGACCCTTTCCATGTCATGCATGCACGTGGGAATCTCAGACTTCCAGATCCTCCTCCAAGGATATTGTTGCCATCCTTATCAAAAGGCTCATAGGGATAATCAACACTGAGTTTCCCTCTCAGTTGAGAGCTTGTTGTCATTCACACGACATCCACATGAAAGTTGAATCATACATAGTCATAACTAGGTTCCCTTTTTATACGATAACAACTAGCAAGAAAACACTCTTGCCTCAACCTCCTTGGAACATTACCTAACTTATAAATACAATCTGGGAAATTATAACCGTTCCCAAGGTAACATAATCAACCAATTTAGCTTCCAACTATATCTATATGGCTACCATCCACCACTAGATGTCAATTTGACCCATTGGATTCTAGAAGTGCCCCAACACTTCCTTTACCACATTCATGATCAACATTTAGTCAACCATTTTATCTTAATTTTAACAATTTAATGTCTAATACCATTTGGACTATTCCCTTAGATCCCAAATGCAATTTCGAATTATGTTACTTACTAAGTATCCTAGTTCAGAAATCTAGAGTATCTTTAGGTCAAGATTGGTCTTGACCATTACACTTAGAATTCTTCCTTTTGTTCAGCACAGTCAAGGACGAAGGCCACTCTCCTCCTCCCACAAGAACTCTGGAAGATTAGTTTCCTATCCACCAAGCAAGGGAGGCTGTTGTGATTTCTCACTCAATCACTCTATATTTCTACAGCTCTGTTTATTAGCTTAATTATAAAAACCTTGTCCAACAATTCTTGTACCCAGAAACACAATTTGTTTCTCAGTCCACTTTGAAACCCGAGAGTTGTGCATGCTCTCCCTTTTTAGGGAATGGTGACCAGGCTCATTCCTCTGATCATGAGGGATTATACACATATACAAGGTTTAACCCTTCATTAAAGAAGTAGTTATTACTATTACAGATCCTTTCCATATGTTCACATCCAAGTCTTATTATTAGTGTCCATCAGCATAATCCCACTCATGTAGAATCAGCTATCATTTCTCAAAGAAATGTTAGGCTTCCTTTGTCACTGACTTAGCATGATTCAATATCGTTGGTTAAAATCCCATTTGTATTTTAAATTTGCATCCTTCTACTGAAGGAACTTATGCAGATAATTTATGTTTGCCAGTAATATTCTCCACAGGCTCATATTAGCCTTGGTAACCAAATCTTATGACTGTACAATAGCATGTACAATTTCACAGTGAAGTCAACTTGTTTATTTGGGAACATTAGCAACATATAGTGCCAATTTCCAAAACCTCTATCAACAATAAAGGATCCCATTCCTCTCTTCAGTAGAGGTTTTCTAAGCCTCTTAGGAATGTGGTAAGATAGGGTGTTGAGCCTTAAAGTCCTACATAAATATTTTCATACGACTCGTGCATGATCCCAAGCAGGTCAAGTGTTGTTATCATGCTCTGATACCAATTTGTAACACACCCATGGTGGGGGTGTCAAAATTTCTCTCTTCTTAGGAGAATCAAAAACCCCATTTGGGGTTTCTATCCCATTCTGCTCTTCCAAAGCTTTCCAACCATGGTCTCCATGCTCCGAACCGATCTTAGAGCTGGCAGGTAGCCTCTCCCAAGTTCTTTGGGTTCTTCCATACATCTATACTAGCATATGACCACGAGTTATGACCAAACACCACGAAAACAGGTGCCAATACAACCACCGCGTGAATCCTTCAGAGTGAAAAATATTTGAAGTTCACAATCCTATGCCGCGTGTCCTCAAAGATTTTGACGGCCCTGATTGGCTTCGAGACTTCGACGTTCGGTAGTTTCGAATGCTCCAAAGGATTTTCTCCCCAAAGTACTTCGTACCCAGAGTTACATATAGAGCACCACACATCCCTCGTGATCAATGGTTATGATCTACTTCGGGACTTCGGCGTTCGGGAATTTCAAACACTCCAAACCCTTTTTCCTCTGAAGTACTCTGTACCCGGAGTTACAGATCGAGCACCACGCATCCCTCGTGATCGATGACTGTGATATACTTCGAGACTTTGACATTCAGGATTTTCGAACAATCCAAACCCTTTTTCCTCCGAAGTACTTTGTACCCAGAGTTACAGATCGAACACCACATGTTTTCCCCAATCAATGGTCGATATTTGTCCTTTTCTCCACTTCGGGCGACTTGCAGTCAACGCTTCTCTCTTTCCTCCGAAGTGCTCAATACCTGGAGTTATAGATCGAGCACCATGTTTTTTATTCCAATGGATGGTTCAAAGGAACTCCGACTCTCTGGCCTTTGGGAGTTCTTGTTCAACACACTCCCTTTTCTTCCGAAGTAACATTCCTCCAAAATGGTAGATCTTTTTCCACGCGCCCCTTCCAACGGACAACTCGGATGACTTTAGGACTTCGACCTTTGGAAATCCTCATGCCTTCACACTTCGATTCTCCCAGAGTGACTTCTCTCCAGATTGCAATATCTGATGACACATGTCCCTTTAGCTTGGATGACTTAGATCTGCTTCGGCTCCCGACTCTTCGGGAGTTTTGCGATGCAAACTCCTCTTTTCTCCTGGAGTCGATCAACGTCAGGCTGACCACAACCTAAATCTGACGGTCTGAGTGTATCTACGTGACCCCAAATATCAACGGCTCGTAACTTCCATTCAAGGGTCCCTCGGGTCCCAGTGTGTGCCACTCCAAGAGGGACACATGGAAACGTCGTCACTCGACACATGGGCCTCGACATGAACTCCACGTAATACACACGTCACCTTGATCGAACAGTTGTGAAGAATCCTGAACGATCCTTAGATCCATGGTCCACATTAACTTCGAGAATTTGGGGATTTTGGTGTTACCAAACCTCTGTTCTCCCGAAGTGGTCAACGTCGAGCTGACTATATCGTAAATCCGATGGTCGGGATAGTCCCCGGGCATCCTCAGATCTACGGCCTAGATTAACTTCGAGACTTCAGGGGAATTCTCCTCCCATACGAAGAATATGCTCGATTCGTTGAACCCGCGAAGTCCGAAGGGTTCTAAGGGTTAACACCTGCGTTCTTTCTCTAGATCCGACGATCGTGAAGAAATTAGGCTTATCCCAAACTAATCTCATCCATTCGTCTTCCAAATGAAAGGATATCTCCTTTCGGGACTTAAATCTCGCTATCGCACCTGAGATTTGTCATCTCCTTAAGTACTTAGGTATTTTGTGCTAATTCTCCTGAACTTAACACTTAGAGAAATCCTTCGCGCACCCCTTGTGCTCATTTATCAACTCTAGAATTAAAGGGGGTTCTCATTCTTTGCCTACCTCGCAGAGACTTTGTACATACATGCACTACCTCTCCTAAGATTAACCGACTCCTTCCTTCAAAACGACTGGTAGTGTCGGCATGCACATGTGAGGCTATGCCCCAAGATCAACAAATTCACAGTTCATTTATTTTAACTTGAGCCACCACGGGGCTCAGGCGTTTACATGTACAAGTCAGAGAATTCCTTATTTTCTTAAATATACATTTAGGAAGAATTAGAGGGATATGGTATAACCATTGATAAAATATGCACATCCCTACAACATTCATAGGATATCCAACTTTAATTCACAGTTATTGCTTACATACACAGGATATGAGAATACTTATTTATTACAGGTTGTAGCCAACTAACTGAATGTGGGTGTTCATCCTTCCACCCAGCCATAGGCTCAGAGGCATTCATTCTTAGAACCTTGGCCACCCTCGTGCCAATCCATGATTTCACTAGGGAATTTATGCCAATTATCATCGATCCTTTCTCTTTTGCATCTTCTGCGAGGTTTATCAGATGCTTCCTCAGCATCAAGCTCGCGGCCTTCTGCTTAGGTCTCATTCTCTGCATACTCTGAGAGATCTCCCTCTCCGTCATGGCCTCGATGAGGTTTTTCAGATGCTTTCTCCGCATCGAGCTCGTGGCCTTCGGCTCGTGCTTTGGTGGTGAGTTCCTCACATTCTCTACTCTTCTTTTTGTTCTCTGGTGTGCCTTGCATGCACATCCCTCCTATCCTGTTCCTTTTGTCAGAAGGAAACCTGGGTCAGTCTGGGTCTGCAGGACCTTGTGGTAATTCGAGTTGACCTTTTGCAACTAGACCATGCTTCCATTCATGGGGTAGCTGATGGTTCAACCACCGGTCCTTTTCTTATTAACTGTTATCTTATCGTTCTCACATTCTTTCCTCTAGTGATATCATGGCTAGTACTTTCAAGGCTTCACCCCCACAGTCAGTTATTGGCAATTAAAAAATGATACATTTACAATGTTCCCATGCCACAGCATGATAATCTTAATTAATGATTAATTAAAAGTTGGGGAAAACATGGGTGTTACACCCACCAGATCGATCACATGTCTCTACATTTTTTGTGCTAGAGTATCCTTGCGTTTTCATGGAAGAAACCCACCAGAATCAACCAATATCTCTGTGTGTTTGTGTGCTAGAGTATCCTTGCATTTTCATGGAATAAAATCACCGGCGTTGACCTCATATCTCTGCACAATTTTGCGTCAGTTTACCTCTGCATTTTTATGGAGGAAACCCACCCAAAGCGACCCCAGAACTCTGCATTTTTTTGTGTCAGTTGACCCTGTGTTTTGTGGATTCTCATATATTATCTTCATGTATTCTCTGCGTTTGTGGATTCTCATTTATTCTGTGCATTAGTTTATTCTCATCGTTAGTTTATTATCATTTATTATCTACGTTAGTTTATCCTCTACGATTAGTTTATTCTCATTTATTCTCTGTGTCAGTTTATTCTCTGCATTTTGTGGATTCTCATTTATTCTCTTCATGTGTATTGTCATTTATTCTCTTCAGTATTGTGTCAGTTTAGCTTCATGGATTCTCATTATTCTCTACGTTTTCTTCTTCTTATCTTGACGATTTTACCCTTTTTACGCAACATTTTTTATACTCGGAATTGTTAATTTTATGCTCAGACTGATGCTCAAATTCTCACACTCAAAATTGCTAAATTTATGCTCAACGTTGTACTCAGTGATTTTATCCTCTTTTACTTAGTGATTTTGTTCCTTATTGCTCAACGATTTTTATGCCTATCTCTACGTTCATTTTACTTCATAATCTCTGCTAGACTCCTTAAGGAGGGACTGCATTTCCTTATTGGTGGTTGCGCCTTTCCCTTTTTATGCCATGTAATTTGTCGGTGGTGTAATGGATTATGATGTATATAGTTTATTATATTTTGTGTTTATTAATGTTTTATTAACTATTGAAGATATGGGTGCTATAGAATATTATGTGCACTATTTAATGACTCAATGTGTTTAATGTCCTAATGTAATTGAATTAACCCTAAAGATGAGTTGCACCAAACCGTTTGTAATTTAATGTATACATGAAGGATCGTGGTGATATAATAATAGTGTACTATTTAATGTTTCATTGTATTGAAAAACGTTGAATATGAGTCGTACCAAATAGATGTAGTTCATTATATGCAGGAATGATAGTTCTTAATACTTATGTTGCACAAGATTTTAGGGTTTGTCTAACTAGATGTGTTGAAAATGAAGTAAATATGATGAATGAATGGTAATGTGATAGGGTTACCTTGCGCCTTGAACAATAGAATTGATAATTACTTCAGTGCCATGAAATTTGAATGGATGATTATTCTCTGTGTTACGGGATAACATTGATGTATAGATGGTTAAGTATTTAGATTGTCTCGTGCCTTAGGTTAATGTTAATGAATAAATGTTTAGGTTTTAGATTATTGCGCTTTTAATTAAGTTTACTTGTGATTGTTCTAGAGTTGTTTTACACTCGCGCACAATGGATTTTAATGTAATGAATGATTGTTCTAGACATTAGACTTCCGCACAGTAAATTATAATGTGACAAATGATTGTCTTAGACAATATACTTCTTGCACGCATTAAAATTGATGTAATGAATGATTGTTGTAGACATTAGACTTCTTGCGCAAATTTAAAATTGATATGATATATGATGAGTTGTGCGAATGATTACTCATGCACCATGTTTAACTGTGGATTGGGATGATGAATTGATGAAATTGGTGATCGTAGATGTTGTTGATTTAGCTAGTTGCTTGGGATTGATTGTGATAGTGGTATGTAGACACCTCCTTGTTCCTCAGAACAATCACTAGCCCTAAGACATTAAATGGTTTAAATCAATTGGAACCTAGGATTGAGCATTACTTATGTGTCCTAGAGGTCCTAACCTTGCAGGGTAGGTTGGGCAGGTAGTCATTTTACATTCTTTATCTGATTGAATGTTGTTGTAAATTGTTTCAAGATGACTATGATGTGCTAATCTACTACGATATTATATTTATGTGTCGCTATCATTCGTTGACGCGTTGAATGCATCACTATTTATTTTCATGATGAGTAGCTGGTACTTCTTTTACTTATGATGTTGATTAGGCATTGTTGTGATCATGTGTTGATGTTATTTTCTTAATGCAAAAAAAAAATTACCTTTTGTGCTTCGTTTTTTCTTAGGTGTAACAGAGGGCATGTTATAGATCATGGATTTGTACTTGGTCATTCTAACACCCAACAAGGGATGTGAAAGGGGGTTTCCACCAATGGTAAGAGAACATGTCCCTTGACTTTCGAGTTAGGAACAAATCTCACTCAAATGCAATCTTGTTTTGGATATTAGTACTATTTATGTTTTGAGGGGTTTGTTTTTTGAGATCATGGATTTGTACTTGATCAGTATAACACCCAACGAGGGATGTGCAAGGGGGTCTCCACCAACGGTAAGAGAACATGTCCCTTGACTTCTGATTTAGGAACAAATCTCACTCAAATACAATATTTTTCTCTATTTTACTATTATTTAAATTTTGAGTTTTTTTTTTTTTTTTGAGATAATGGATTTGTACTTGGTCAGTCTAACACCCACCAAAGGATGTGCAAGGGGGTATGATATGGATTTAGGAGTGGAACGAACTGATTAACAGACTGAATACAATAAACACAAAGATAGGAATAATAACACAAATATCCAGTGAACAATATCTTCTATTAAATAATGAAATAGGTTGAAACTGTAAAACTGCAGAACTGAAACTTGCTCGAATGGTGGTAGCTATCTCTCTGAAGAGATGTGGCTTCTACGCACATCCGTCTGAGCAGAATGGATTACAATGAGCCTCCATAGGCCCTTTTCACATGTCTCATAAATGCCAAAACCCTAGACATCTAAAAACCTAACCCTAGAAGGTGAAACACCAAAAGTCATATGGGCCCTATGGGTAAGTTGGTGTAATTTGGTACCTAAACTTCCTAGGGTCGTAACTTTTGCATACAACCTCTGTTTTAGGCACGTGATAGCCCGTTGGAAAGGTATTTTAGAGAACTACACATTCTATCATTAGAATTTGACTTTGTATACAGTATGACTGTGGCGCATCCGTCTGAGAAGAATGGATCCCAATGAGGCTCCAAAGGCCCTTTTCATATTACTCATGAATGCCAAAACCCTAGACATCCAAAAACATAACCCTAGAAGGTGAAATGCCAAAAGTCATGTGGGCCCTATGGGAAAGTTGGTGTGATTTGGTACCTCAACTTTTTAAGGTCGTAACTTTTGCATATGACCTCCATTTTAGCCGCGTGATAGCCCGTTGGAAATGTCTTTCAAAGAACTACACATTCTGTCATTAGACTCTGAATTTGTCTATAGTCTGACTGTGGTGAGTCAAGAAAACAATGTTTAGGGCCCCAAAACAACCCTGGAAGTACAAAAATATGTGTTGACATGAAAACATACAAAATAAGCCAATTGGATTAGGAGAGAGGCCACATGTATCCACCTAGAGAATGTGGGAGGCTTCAGACAACCCCAGAAGTGTAGAACCCACAATTATAAAGTAGTACAAAAAGATGTGTTTTGAATAAAAAATGGACATGAGGAGTCAGTTAGAATAGGTGGGTGGCCACCAATATCCACCCGGATCAATCCTCCCCCCTTAGGAAGCAATGGTCTCCATTGCGTTGAGTTCCCCCATCAAGTGAGGTAACTTCTGCTGGATTTGGCCTTAGGTGAGCCACTTGCCTTGGTGTAGGAGTTGCCCTGCCTTCACAAACCGATAAAGATGGATCGATTGTTGGCGAGTGCTCTTGACCTATGTGTCCATTATCTGAATGGTGGATGCTTGTTCCATGCAGTCATGGTTGAGCTCTATTGGTGTCAGTTGTTCGACGATCTCTGAGGTGTCTAATAATGGTGGAAAATATGGCCGAAGGAGGTCCACATTGAATATTGGATGCAGACCAAGGATGGGTGGAGTTTTGAGCTCAAAAACATTGCTACCCATAGCCTTGGTGATAGTGTAAGGTCCATAACGAAGTGGTCGAAGCTTCCGATGGGGTCTGGTGAGACGCTCCTTCTGCAAATGTAACCAAAATTTGTCACCAACCTAAAAGAGGTGTGGTACCTTGTCTTTATCATGGCACTGCTTGTACTTAGCATTGTATTTCTGCAAAATCTCCTGGACATGTTGGCAAATGTGCTGAATTTGCTCAATGAATCTAGTGGCTTTGTCGATCGCAGACTGGTTAGGGGAATATTCTGTCTGTGTTGTGGCAAGAGGAAGTGCAACATCAATAGCTCCCAAGGGTTGGGATCCCAGACCCACCTGAAATGGACAATGGTTGGTGGAACTATGCAGAGCCATGTTGTAACTGTGTTGGACATATGGGAGACTCTCGTCCCATATACGTGGATGCTTAGAATTGTACATGCACAGGATGTGTACAATCATTCGATTGACGACCTCAGTTTGGCCATCGGTTTGGGGGTGGAAAGAAGTGGATTTTGTGAGCTTGGTGTCCAATAGAGACCAAAGACTCGACCAAAAGGTGTTGAGGAACCTGTTGTCTCGGTCAGAGATGATGGTCCGTGGTATCGCAAAGTGAACCCAAACTCATTCGAAGAAGAGCTTGGAAGTATCCGCCACTGTGACATTCTTCTTATAGGCTGTGAGGATGGCCATCTTCGAAAACCGATCAACAAACACAAACACACAATCATTTTCGTGCTTGGTGGATGAAAAACTAGACATGTAATCTATGGAGATGGATTCCCATGGCCTCTCAAGATTAGGAAGAGGGGTGTATAAGCCTTGCTTCTTGATGGTCGGCTTGGCAATGGTGCAGGCAGTGCAATATTTGATATACTTGCTGACATCATGTCAAAGTTTTGGCCAATAAAAATGTTTCTGAAGAATGACCACAATTTTCTCTACACCCAAATGTCCTGCCACCCGACTGTAGTGGGCTTCCCAAATCAACTTTGCACGCTCTCTTGTAGGAAAATAGAGATGGCCCAGGTGGCGTAAAATTCTGTTCTGAATGTGAAAATAAGTGACAGTGGCGTATGTACCCAAGAGCTGATATGTGGTGGCGAAGTCCAAATCTTGTTGGTAAAGTTGGGGCCACTCCGATGTTTCATGTCCACAGGAATGGAGCACAGTGGTAAGTGCAGCCATAAGAGGCCGACTGAGGTAGTCAACGACACGATTGGAGATACCTTTCTTATACTTGATGTTGATATGGAACTGTTGGAGGTAGGTGGACCACTTCTGATGGCGGTCATTTTGCAATTTCCCATGTGTTTGTATGAACTATAGAGTCTTGTGATCAGTGTGTATGATCATCTCCGTCCCCAGAATTTAATGTTTCCATTGAAGACATGCTTGTACAATGGAATACATTTCCTTATCATAGGTGGGGTATTTCCGGAAAATATCAGAGAGTGTCTCACTATGGTATCCCACCGGATGCCCATGTTGAGTGAGAATTGTTCCCACAGCATAGTCAGATGCATCAGTCTCAATCTCGAATGGTTGTTGCAGATCAGGAAAGGAGAGTATTGGAGCTGACCACAAATGATGTTTCGGATCTTTGAAGGCTTGTTGTTTCTCCATACCCCACACAAACTTATCCCTACAACCATGCTCGGTCACCTGGCTGAGGGCCCATGCAATATGGGAGAATCCCAACATGAATCGTTGGTAAAAATTGGCGAGTCCCAAGAATCTCTGAAGCTCGGTTAATGTGGTCGGGGCTGGCCAGTCACGGATGACTTGGAGCTTAGCTGGATCAACATGTACCCCATGCTCATCAACAATGTAGCCCAGGTATTAGACCCTGTTCATGCCAAAATAAATTTTTTCCAAGTTGGCATAAAGCTTGTGCTGCCGCAGAGTGCTCAAAACTTGTTGAACATGCCGCATGTACTCCTCCCACGTTCTGCTGAAGATGAGGATGTCATCCAAATATACTACCACAAAGGAGTTGGTGAAGGGTCTCAATACATTATCCATCAACCAGATGAAAGTGGTTGGTGCATTGGTTAAGACAAAGGGCATGACTAGCCATTCATAGAGACCTTCTTTAGACTTGAAGGTTGTCTTCCAGACATCAGTTGGTTTGATGGGAACCTGGTGGTAGCTAGACTTTAGGTCAATATTGCTTAAGAACTTTGCCCCCTTGAGTTGGTCAAGAAGGTCATCAATCTTGGGAATGGGGTAGTGGTTCCTTACTGTTATTTTGTTTAAGGCTTTGTAATCAATGCAGAGTCACAAAGTCTCATCCTTCTTCTGCACCAGTACAATCGAGCTTCCGCAAGGGGAGGATCTGGGTTTGATGTGCCCCTTTTGAAGAAGCTCTTGGATATGATGCCTGATTTCGTCATTCTCCATTAGTGAGTGCCGATAGACTGGTCCATTAGGTAGAGGTGTGTCGGGGGTCAAATCAATTGGATGCTTGACTTGGCAGTGTGTCGGTACCCCTCTAGGTGAGACAAAGATGTCTCTGTATTCTTCCACGATCACATCCACTTGCTTCTACTTCAAAGAGAGGCGTTGTGTAGAGGCCATGGATGTGGCGATGACCTTCTGCTTACTATGAGCACAGATCACAAAGAAGACGAACTTCCCGGTCTGTGAAATGACCTTATTGCATTGCTTAGCAGAGATTAAATAAATAACAATAGGCGGTGCCACCTCTGGGATCCTGTACAATTGTCTACCCAAAGTAATAATAACATTGCGGAGTATAGACTCATACACAACATGATGCTTCCACAAATATGGTTGTCCTAAAATAACATCACAAACTTCAAGGGGAGAAATATCACAAAGTACCTCATCTTTGAAAGGCTTGATGCCGTAGGGTAGACAACACTGTTAGTTGACACTGAGATCTCTTCCTTGATGAAGCCAATCGATGGTGTAGGTTTGCGGGTGTGGTGTTGTTGGAAGGTTCAGCTGCTTGACGACCTCTTTTGAAATCAGGTTCTTCTGACTACCGCTGTCGACAATGAAATGAATCAAAGCCCCCTTGACCCGCATCTGCGAGTGAAAGAGGCGTTCCCCTTCCTCTGGTTCTTCTAGTTCTCTTGGCCGGACTTTGGTGTATTGACTGTGGCACTGGGTTCAACATCGATAATCAACTTCCCTCCTTCAAAATTTGACTCGGAATCAGAATCAACCTCTGGCTCGAAAGCCTTCATCTCGGCCACGAGGGACTGCTTGGAGCGGCATTCGTCGATGTTGTGCCAAGGAATTTTATGGTACCCACACCATTTTCTCGTGTCCTTCATATTCTCGTTTCCCTTCTTATGTTGCAGCTTGGATGAATTGTCCTGAGGGAGACCATCTCGACTCGGTCCCCTACTGTGTGGGTTGAGGTTTCCTTTGCCCTGCTTCGGCTGTGAGGGGTTGGAAGATCCAAACTCTCACTGTTTCTGCTTAAATTTCTGCTCGATCTTGACAGCGTATCTATAAGTCGTTCCCAATGAGGCGATGTCCAGAAACTCCATTTCTATTTAAATGTATCTATGCAAACAATGACGGTATTTGAGCATGACGCTCAAAATATTTGATACCCAATTTGGTGCGTAGGGTATGGAAAATATTGGTGAAGTCTGGTACCGTCTGGTCCCTTTCTTGACGTAGGGTGGTCCATCTGGTGTACTAGTCCTTGTAGCTTCCAACAGGTTAGTGTTGTTCTTTAATGGCATCCCGGAAGGAATCGCATATAGGGGCCACCACAAAAATTGCAGATTCATCCATGGCCCTTTGCTCAGAGTAAGTATCCCACCAGTATTTAACATGGGGAACGACCTTGAGGAGTGCAAAAGCGATCTTTTCCTGATCGAAAAAATGATGGACCGAAAAATATCCTTCGAGTAGATTCAACCATTTATCTACAACATCTGCATCTATCAGCCCTTCAAATAATGGAATATCAAAATTTACTTGTACCTTGAAGGGGGTTTCATGGCCGCCTGATGAAGATGCTTCTCCCGTGGGAAACCGTCAAAGGATCTCCGTGAAGTTG
>JASDQU010100899.1:420546-436480 GCA_032191745.1 Picea mariana
ATCAATCCATTGTGAAACATAACTTTGGAAAAAATTATTTCAAACTTAAAAATCT
This sequence comes from Picea mariana, assembly GCA_032191745.1. NCBI lineage: Eukaryota > Viridiplantae > Streptophyta > Pinopsida > Pinales > Pinaceae > Picea > Picea mariana. The sequence goes on from JASDQU010100899.1 coordinate 420,602, forward strand.
AAATTGTCCACTTATTACAGTTTAAATTTAAGGAATAAGAGTTACATTGTCTACTTAGTAACTTAGTTTAGTCTATGCATTCAATGAGCAGATTTCCAAACAACAAAACTTAATGTTTGCATGATGGAGAATTCATTGATGAAAGTTGGCATGACAAATAATCGCGATGGACACTATGTGACATCCCCAAAAATAAAGTATTTTCGAAATTTAAATTGGTTGGAAAATTATTCTGTTTTCAGTAAATTCAAAATTGGAAAATTTTTGCCATTTATGGCAATTCCAAATTTCAAATTTTATAATTGTAATTAATTATTATGATTGTTGGGCAGGGCTCTGATTTGACCCAACTAACTATTTGACTATGACACTTGTATGAAAACAGAATATTTTATATTGATTGCAGGAGGACAAATGGAACAACCATGTTAAAATAAGTTGACCATGACTCCATGAGTGGGGAACATGTTGGAACTACCTCTAGGTTGATTCTTACAAGTGGCAAATAAGTGATTTGGCCATTGGTAGCCCATGAAAATCAGGGATTTAAAAAGATGCAAAAATTCCCAAGGGAGGGAAAAGGACCTAGGCAAATTGATAAATAGCATATGTGAGGAGGCAGGACACTGTCAAGTATGCTCGGAAAGAGACTATTGATTTTTACTTGCTGTTATGAACACTACTGAGTGAGTGTGAGGCAAGAGGAATCTACTAGAATTGAAGGACATTGCTGAGGAGGAGTTTCCAAGTTCGCTCTCATGGATTCATGGTCAGGCTAGGGGGTGAATTGGGCCAGTGAGTTTGGCTTCTCTGTTCTACGGTTGGGAGGAACGTGGTTGTTCCCTTTAGCTTGTCACGAATTGGTTTAGATATGTTAAATATTCTTTTTCTGTGTTCTGAATGATTTTGGTATATCTGTTATTACAAATCTATTTATGTTAATTTGAAATTAATTTTCCATGGATAACATCCATTCGTTGTATGAAGTTCACAATTAAAGACCAATTCTGGAACAGTTCCTTCTGAAAACTAAAATTCTAGGCAGAACCCATCTAGGTGTAAATGAACTTGAAGGAATAGATCGATCTGCAAATGTATGCGTATTTCTAAAGTTGCAATTTTAGATGGACCTATCTGTGAATAATTTTGAAGTGGAGTAAGTCCTTCCACTTTTTGCTTATAATCTCATACATATATTTATATATGAAATACATCGACATGGTTATAGTTAGATCAGTATATACGTCTTATTAAATGAGGATCCAAAGGTTGCTTTAGAAAACCCCACTTATACAAATATTCGTTGTCATAGCACTTGAACAAACAAACATTGTGAATAGGTAACCTCCTACCTCCTGTTTAAAGGAAATTATTAAATCGAAGAGTCAAAAACTCTCCTTAAAACCCTGTTATAGAACCAAATGAAATTAAATAAGACCGCTACTCTATTAAGACAATACAGAAGGAGAATACTCAACGAGAATAAGGACACGACAATAGTAAGACAAAATCTAATTCATGATGTTCGATCGTTTAACCTTTGCACAAAAATAAGGGATCTGATTGTAGGAATACTTACTGTATTCAGTAAGATTATAATTTTGTTTCCTATGAATGTACATGCAAACGACCCACTTGGGGTTCGTGACCGTAGTCTATATCGAATGTGACCACTACAATTGTACAGTTCTGTACTTAGACTGGCAAATTCAAAAGGTCTTACAGTCCCAATCTGTACAGACCAAAACTCCAATTTGGGACGAGATCCTACTAGTTTAGGCATGTTCCGAAATTATTTACGCAATCAATTAACAAGAAGATTTATGGACAGATGGAAATAGACATAGGCTAAGTAACTACCAATGCTAAAGTTTGCATGTATATAGTTATAGAACACATGTAAGTCTTGAGTACCACAACATATTCCTAGTAATAAGAAAGTCCTTATGTTCTTTATATATATTCTATACGAAGCCAATGAAAACGTATAATACCTTCATGCAGGGTAAAGAGCAAATTAAATTACTGTGAATGTTTGTATAATTAATAATAAGAAGAATCTTGGAAAATAAACAGAATAACCAGTAAACGATTCAAGTTCTGAAATACAAAAAAAAAAAAAACCAGTTTCGGAAATGGAGGGGATTATGTTAAACTCAGAAGAAAATTAAAAGTGCAAAACTTGTATACTCTTCATGTTTATCTACAGTCGAATCGACTCAATATACGATGACTAGGTTACAAAAGAATAGTTGCCAAGTTTTCTTTTTAAATGAAAAGTATACATGACATAAGAGGTATTGATTTTCACCACTATTGTTTTCTTGACTTCTCCCTGAAACAGAAGAAGGAATAATCAAGGAGTATGCCCCTTCCAAGTTATATTTCCACTACAACCCGATGAAAGATTTGCATACCCTTCTAATCTCTGTAGCATTAACATAAAGTAGGGCATACCCCTGACTAATCAATACAGAAAAATTCGATGAGACTTATTTATAAGTAATAAATATGGTAAATAGCCTCGGTCCTCAGCACCAGTGAACTCTAAAAGCTAAGTCTGAGGAATAGTGTACTTGGAACCAGTTTACCTTTCATGTAGATGATAGGGATCAACCGAGTGCCTCGTGGATTTTGACACCCCTGTAATAAATATTCACCATTAAATCATTAGCAACACATACAAAAATAAAATAAACAAGAAGATACAACAGAACCATAAACAGAGGCAACGATAAATTCGATTTATTACTTAACTCATGGTTGGAACCTCGAAAACTTGTGCTTTTTGTGCTCCGGTAGAGTAAATGTCCCAAGTCGAGGAAGTTGGTCTAGGTATTCCTGATGGGTACCTCGCATCAACTAAGTCCCATCATTAGTATGATACCAAGCCGCAAATCATTTTTTCATAAAGAAAATTCAATAGTACTATTTTTCCAACTTTTAACTATGTAAAATACGAAATACAAATAGACGAAGACCCTGTGTAAAAATTACTGGAAATGTCGATTCTATAGATAAGTGGTTAATACATACTGAAACAAATAACCAAGGTATTTTTTTTGAAGCCCGTTCTATTTACAAAAAAAAATCAACCTAGCTCTGAACCTCGAAGGCTTACGCAAATCTCACAATCGATAAGGACAATAATCCCCTTTTAATACCCCAAGCCTCAAACAAAAAGATTCGAACCACCGAAGTCTTTTCCAAAGGTGAATGTAATAGCCTTCGAAGGACACAAGCTTATATCGAACTTCAGAGACTCATCTACGAAAGGCTAAGAAAATCATCGGAGATAACGATAAAGGAAAACCTTAAATTAAATATGTACAATAAAAGATACAAAACATCGTTTTCCCTATAGCATTTCCTCGAATGACCCTATTATTCAAGCTTTGTTTTGAGATGAAAATCCTTACCAGTAAGATGGACTTCTCTGCCTGCCTCTAGGATGCGACCCAAGTTGACAGACTCGTTGTCGAAGATATTGATACACAGGTCCATTCAGAGAATCTCACAATGAGAAAGGAAGGTTCGTTTAACCCTAGGAAGAGACCTTACGAGAGTAAATTAATTTTGGAAGTACAGGGATTGTTGGGGCCATGTCATGGGGTTCAAGTTGGGGCATTTTCACTAGAAAGGAATCGGAAAGGGCTATCAAAACTTGTGCCTACATGACCCCATTAATGGCCAGATGCAGAGCTTTAAATCTCACTGATAGTTATACCTTTCCACCCAGGCTATGCATCAAATTTGCAGTTAACTTGACTCATTTATGACGTGACTAGTGAGGCCGCGTTCTCTTAACTGTTGACTTGTATTTTACCTCCTATCCAACAGTATTGTAGTTGGGGTTTCATTACACGAACATCAGTAAGAAAAGTGACGGGGTTATCTCATTACTAGATTCTTTTAGTTGTTAAAGGAACCCAATTTTGTTCAACGAGCAAGACTATAATACTAATCGCTAGTGGTGTATAATTTCTCACCCCTTGATTTTACGTTAGATAAATGCATTATGTTAAAGATTATATTATTCAGCCTGGTATGCGTGAATACATAAATCCCATGTCTAAGGAAATGATAGGTTTGTAGGTCTAAATGTAAAACTTTACAGACACTTGTTATGAATAGGGATGCAGGGTTTAAACCATAGACAAGTTACTGCACTATTAAACTAATATAAGATGGTTATTGCATGAAGAGAAGTACTTAACTTACCTCGAATTTTTATTTTTATTTTTTCATTTTGAGGTATATTACACACTAGGAGAGAGACTTATGAGATGGGGTTACCTATCATTGAAATAGTTGGAGCTTGCCACAAAATTGACTTCAGAGAAGGCCCTGCTATGCCATTTCTCGATGAAATGCTTAAGAATGTATGTAATATGAAGGATAATAGAATTTTTGTAATATGGAAAGTTTGATGGTTTGTGGATGAAATATTTAACACTAATAAATTGAGTGGGTGTGTGTTAGTGTGGGAGATGGATGGGTTTGTATTTGTGGACAAAGAGAACTATCTTAACTACCAAAAGTGACTAATCAAGATGATGAATATTAAGGGAGTGATTTACTAATACAAAACTCTCTAGAGAGGAACCATTGCAACTCACCCTGAAGGTCCGAAGGCTTCATCCATGTCAAATGTTTCACATTGGAAATTAACAAGGTCCTTGTTGATGATGATGATTAACAAGGTGAAATTAAAGTATTGATGATGATTATTATTAACATTCATGGAGACCAATTGGTCTATTGGACCTTAAGAAGGTAAGAGATTACTTCAATTTCACTAAAATTGTATTTCTATGATAAAAAACATTGAGAGAAGCTTTCTAAGATCACCATAGTTTTGACGACTTAGGAGGACTAGGAAGGTCCATAATGTGAGAGATATTTTTAAATTGGGATCTAATATGGGTATCGGGAGGGAAATCCAATAGGAAGTGTTTTTCATCTTCTACTTTGTGTCACAAAGGTAGCAAATTCTCTCATCCGAGGGTGTTTTGGGAGTTCTCCAAGGCCCAGTTTCATTGTGTACCTTGTGGGAGTTTGTTCTTATTTTAGCAATGTTGATTTTATTATTTTCAATTTTCAAAATTGAGAGGTAATTTTTTATCTTCTAAATTAGGCTTGACCAATATCTTAATTTCCTTTTACCCACTAATTCTTTATCACACCACATTTTCTCCTTAAATTTATAAGTGATAATATTTGTAATATTATTGATATTCTACATGATGGTTTCTTCTTGTATTCCCCAATTATTTAAGTTAGAGTATAATGTAACACATTAAATGATTGGTACATTAATAATGTAACGTATTAATTAATTATTCATTAATACATTGCTAAAATATTAATACACTAATAAAGTAATACATTATTAAAGGATTAATACATTAATAATGTGATGTATTAATTAATTAATACATTAATACATTGCTAAAGTATTAATACACTAACAAAGTAATAGATTAATAATACATTATTAAAGTAATAATGCATTAATAAACACATTATTAAAGTATTAATACCTTAACAAATATATTATTAAAATAGTAATACATTAATACATTATACAATATTAAAAAATTGATACATTAACTGAAAATTACTATGGTTGACCATGAATATGGTTGACTTTGGGAAAGAAAGGTTCACTATGGTTGATATGTTTAATTATGGTTGACCATGACTATGGTTGACTTCAATAGACTTTCACCATGGTTCACAATGGTTGACCTTCAATAACTGACGTAGTGCCCCTACCTCAGCAGGGTTCTGCTGACCTCCCGGTCTCTGGATCGATCTACTTCCGAGCCGAAATGGCTCTTCGGGCTCTTGCTAGAACCCCTTGAGTCTAATCCACAGGTCCCCTTTTTCCTCCTGGCACATGCCTTGAAAAAACCTGCGTGCGTGCCTCTTCTTCGACGCTCTTCTTTGTTCTGTAATCAACGCACTTCGGCCTTTTGCATTTCAGGACTTCGGGACTCCTGTATGCAAGTCCTCCAATTTCTTGTCTCCACAACTCTTGGTTGCCGAAACATCGAAAAGGAATAAGCCTCTGTATTGGCCCTTAGGCTCCTTCTATGTGACCACGTCCCGTGACCACATGCTTTACGCCAAAGTGCTTATCGAATTTTCACGATTCAGGGAATCGCGATTGAAGCGATCCTCCCAATCTTCTGTCCTCCGAAATGATGAAACCCAAAATAGCGTCTAACTCCACGACTCCTCTCTTAAGCCGCTATCCATATGACAGGTCCCGTGATATGGTGCTATTCCTCTGAGCGCTTTTCGGGACTTCGCGATTCGGGATTTCCCAACTCCATTTGCAACATTCCTTAACCTTTCAATCTCTCGAGTCTCGAAATGTTGAAGTACTACCCGTGACCATGGTCCACCTTTCGTGATTTCAGGAATCCTGCTGTAAGGATTCCTGGTCCTTCAATCTTCTAGACCCCGAAATGCCAATTCTCCCCTAGATAATCAATGGTCTAGATCTGCCCGAATGGATGATCCTTGTTCAATCACGATCCCTCCTTTCATGATTTCAGGAGCCGGGACTTCTTGTCTCACGACTCCTTCCTCCTTGATCTCCCGATACCCGAATTCCTGGTAGACTTTGATCTTTGACACCTGTCCTCCCCAAATTGATGGTCCCGACGCTTCAGGACTTTGTAGGTTGCGAAGTCGAAGCACTCCTTTTCCTTCTGCTGAGACGAGGTTTAAACCTCGTGCACCTTCTCTGGATTTGATGGCTCATGAACCTCAACGCTAGATCTGACGGTTTAGATCCTCCCTCTTGTTCTTTGATCTAGGGGCTCTCAGGCCACCGCACTCTAGATCCAACGGTGTGGATTCCTTCAGGATTTTGTCAACTAGAAGTTCGTGATGCAAGTGATCCCAAAATCCCTTGTTGCTCCAAGTCTTGAACTCCAAAATGTCGAAATTCAACCGTGTGATTTCAGGATTTCGTGAACCGAAAGTTCATGATGCAAGCGGTTCCACACCTCTGTCCACTCCAAACCCTGAACACTGAAATGACAAGATTCAACGCCTGATACGATGGTTGTTGGGATTTCATTACTTCTCTACGAAGTGTCTCCGGTGCCCGTTTCTGCTACTATCCTGGGCACACCTCCTGGAGGTTAAACTCTATGCGCTTTCCTCCAGATTTGACAGTTGTTGGTTCTCTGCACGAGATCTGACGGTAGTTGTAGCTCCCTCCTGAGCTTTGTGCTTCTTCCCTTTCCTTGGAAGATCTCAAATGCTTCAAAGGTCCCGACCTTTTCTTTCTCTGCGAACCCCACGACCTTGGGTCTCGCGTGCGTTCTGGAAAACGTTGTTCCTCCTGAGCTTTGTTTTCTCTGAAGCCTCAAAGGGTTTCTCTCGACCTCTACACTCCTTGCAGGGTACTTGCACACAACTGTGCTATCTGTCCTGAACTTTAGAACTCAGACCTTTAAGGGAATCAACCTTTTCCTTCTCCCTCAAATGGAGATGGGTGCCCTCTTGGAAACCTCCTGCTCAAGCACTCCTTGCTGAGAAAACAGAGTATTCAACAACTCTGTAAGTGTCTTCTCTTCGACACTTCTCCTCTCTGAACTCGAAAGAGTTCCTTCTGTGCACACTTGCACTAACTCAATGCCCACCTAGCAGAGTTCTCCAGAGTCCTCAGTGAATCTTTCTTCTTTTGAACTCAAAATAGAGTTCTTCTGTGCACTCTGTGCACTTACTCAATACCCGCCTGACAGAGCTTCCATAGAACCTTCAATAGTTCTATTTTCTGGTCGAACTCGAAATCAAGTTCTTTCCCCAATGCACCTTGTGCATTCGCACAATGCCTGCCTCACATAGCTTCTATAGAACTTTCAGTAGTTATGTCTTCTTCTGAACTCGAAATAGATTTATTTCTTGTGCACTCCTTGCACTTTTGTTGGTGAGGGTCCAATGTTCTCCCTCTTGAGATTTCCTAAGGCGTTCTCACGTCTGTCAATGCACACCTTGCGGACTTTTTGGACTCCTTGCACCTGGAAACTCCAAGACATGAATAAATCAAAATTCTACAACCCCTTCACTAGTTATGCATTCAAAACAAGAAATGCATAAAAACAAGTAAACACACACAGACAGTTCAGGGTAGGAAAAACTACTCTTTTATTAATCTGTATGACTGTACAAAATGTTTACAATGGCTGGAATGTAACAAGTCTCAGCTCTTTTCCTAAGACCTCTCTACCTGAGATCCCTCCTCCTCTCCTAACTCTTTATCTGAGTCTCTAATTCTCTACTCTATAAACTTCCTAATTACAAAGAGGGCTCTCTCACGAGCTTATCCTCCACCTCACCATCTCTTAGCCATCGCTCTCACAGAGCAGCTCTGTACAACTACATTACACAAAAGGAGTGTTGAGGCCTGAATATGACCTGGGCTTGCCACGGCTAACCAATAACAGAAACCTCAACCACTACCTGAAAAAATATGCGGCTTGGAAATAAGAGCCTTACAACATGAATCCCCAAATGGGATCTGATTTCAAAATTTTGAAAAACGAGAGGGCTTTGCCTCTCTCCCTCATGTGTGCATGTTGAATGTCTTGGCTAGATGGTGCTTAGGCTAAGCTGGAGTGATGCTCCTGCATCACTAACCTTGAGCATGTTTGACAATGGTTAACTGACAGTTGTTTCCCATAGATGACCATGGTTAGCCATGACCATGGTGGTCATGACCATAGTTGACCATGACTATGGATGACATTAATACATTAATGTATATTGTAATGTGTTAATTAATTAATACATTACTAAAGTATTAATACATTAAAACATTAATAAAGTATTAATACACTAATAAAATAAGACAAATTGATAAAATAGTAATACATTATTAAAGTATTAATACATTAACAATACATTATTACATTAATGTAATGTATAAATTAAAGTATTAATTTACATTAATGTATAATGTAACTTATTAATTAATATATACATTAATAATGTAATGTATTAAATAATTAATAAATTATTAATTAATACACTGCTAAAGTATTAATACACTAATAAAATAATACATTAAAAAATGCATTTCATACATTAAACACTTTAATAAATACATTACAAAGTATTAATTCATTAAAACATTAATAAAGTATTAATACATTAATAATGCAATGTATTAATTAAGTAATACATTAATACATTACTAATTAACAAACTTCTAAAATATTAATATAGTAATAAAGTAATACATAAATAATACATTAATAAAGTATTAATAGCTTAATAAATACATTATTAAAGTAGTAATACATTAGTAAATTAATAATACATTAATTGACAATGACCATGGTTCACAATGGTTGAGCATGGCCATGGTTTCTAATGGTTGACTATGACAATGACCATGAACATGGTTAAGTTTGGTAGACATGTTGCACATATGTTTTCTTTGATGTCAAAGTGGTCATCGACATGGTCAGTTATAGTGCAATAACCAACATAAGAAGTGCGTGGAAGGATTGAAGGACCAAAGGATCAATGGCGCATAGAAGGGCTAATGGCGTAGACAAAAATATGCAGGGTGCTTTGAACCAGTGCAACGAATAGTGTAGAGGAGTGTGTCGAGATGAAACTAGTGTGACAGAATGGAATATGACAGATTGTGTGGAAGATTGTGCAGAAGAAACTTTGTAGGGAACCTTGAGTAAGTGTAACAAATGACATGGTAAAATGTAACTAAATAAATCTTGTGTGAAAAGCAACAGAGTGGAATGTCACAGGATGAACAAAGCGACTCGGTGAACACACTGCAGGGCAAGTGAAACGGGATGAAGGCACTCCAGGGCAAGTGCGATAGGATGAAGACTTGTGACTTGAGGTTTCGGCTCCTATTCTATCTGCGCAGTAGATTCTCTATAGACCAGAATGTGAGTTGATGCATCATTCATGAAGAGATTCTCTGATAAGACTAAGTTTTGTTGTTGGAGATGAGATGGAGCTCATTTGTAGGAATATTTGGTCTATTTGATTCAGCCAAAGAATGTCCAGTTGTAACTAGATTTTGATCTGGTCAAGATTTTTCCACAATGTAACTATCATACGTTCACATACTTTATTTATACAAAAGTGTAACTGAAAGAAGTGTGCTCTGGTCAAAATGTGTCCATGATGTAACTATCATGCATCCACATAGTTTATTTAGACAGAAGTGTAACTCACAAAAGTTTGATCTTGTCAAAATATGTCCACAATGTAATTGTGATGCATCCACATACAAGAAGAGGAACTCAGACAAAAACATTATAATTAGGATGTGCTCTACTTGATTAATGCGTGGATGAAAAGAGAAGAAAAATGATTTTTAATTGTTTAAAGAAATTGAACCTGAGACTTATAAGATAATTTTTTGTAGAGAAAAGTTCATTTCTGTAAAAATATTTTTAAATTGATTTCAGGGTGGAAGGGTGGTGCTACTATGAGTTGAAGCTCACAGAGGATTGGTGTCCTCATTATCTATGATAGTTTGGTGCCTAAGAGGATTAGTGTACCTCATTTTTTGTGATATTTTGGTGCGTGTGAGGATTGGTGTCCTCATTTGCGACAGGTTGGTGCCTGAAAGGATTGGTGTCCTCATTATTTGCAGCAAATTGGTTCCTGAGAGGATTGGTGTCCTCATTATTTGTGACAAGTTTGTACCTTAGAGGATTGGTTTCCTCATTTGTGATAGGTTGGTGCCTAAGAGGATTGGCGTCCTCATTTGTGACAGGTGGGTGCCTTTCAAGCTAAATAATTGTAAATTGTAAGTTGGTGCTTGCAGAAGAACATAAAGAAAGATGATTTGTGGTTTTCTCCCACATTGGGTTTCCATGTAAAATTTCTAGTGTAATGTGTTTTTTGTGTTCTACATGTATTGCTAATTAAGTAAGCACTTCTAAGAAACTTTAATTTGTTGCAAAGGAAAGAAAATGAAGAAATATGATGCAATATTGATTCACCCCCCTCTTAGTATTGTTGTAAGTTATAACAATCGGTATCAAAGTGCAGGTACATTAAATAACAGTCTAACACTTGGAAGGAAGATCACACAAAAAGTATGTCATGTCAAGATTATTTTTGTTCTTTAACCATACCTGTTATATTCAATAGAACAAATTTCATTTTGGAAAATCAAAATGAAGACCTACTTGATTTCTCTTGGTATAGAAATCTGACAGATCATGGTAGATGGTTATAAAATCCCAACTACTCTTCCAACTCATGAAGTTGGTAAGAAAAATTTCTACAGTAATGCAAGAGATATGAATGCCATCCAAGTAGGACTTATAGAAGCATAATTTTTCAAAGTAATGTAGTTGGAATCCGTAAACAAAATATGGGACAAACTGGTAAAATGTTATGAAGGAGACGAGAAAGTAAAGTTGGTCAAACTTCAATCTTACATAATGCAATTTGAAAACCTAAGAACGAGTGAAGATGAAAATGTTGCAGGTTTCTTTCTCATAGTGGATGAGACTATAAATAATATTAAAGGGCTAGGTGAGAAGATTGAGGAAGCTATAATAGTTTAGGAGGTAATGAGATCTCTTTCCTCAAGACTTGATGCAAAGTTTTATGCTATAGAAGAAATGCATGAACTAGACAAACAAACTATGGAAAGGTTGCATGTAATTCTAACTACTTATGAGATGAGGACTAGGAAAGAGAAACCAAATATAAAACACGCAGTCTTCAAGCCATCAGTCAATTAATCAATATCTCAAAATCATGATTCAAAAGAACACTTCTGAGATGAAGACAAATCTAACTTTGTAAGGAAACTAAAGAGGGGATCCAAAAAATATAAAGGTACATGTTACCATTCAAATTCTTTAATTGTGGTAAAGTTGGTCATTTTGCATCTAAATGGCCCTTCAAAGAAAACCGCACCAATGAAAAAGAAAGAAAAGGAAAGGATTATCTTAGGGAGACTAAAAAGAAAAAATATTTTAAAAGGAACATTTTATATTACTAAAGGTTTTTTGGATTAAACCTTTTTTTTTTAAATTATTATTCAACATTGAGTAAGATCATTCCTCCATATAAGGGCCATTGGTTATTATAAGAAGTGATGTTTTTTATGTTTCCTCTAATGGAAAAGATCCATAGTGCTAAGTTCGAAATTGAGGAGTTCAATGGTAAGAACAATTTAAGATCTGGAAGGTTAAGATGCACGATTTGCTCATGCAACAAGGCGTGGTGAAGGCACTTTTGGGAAAAGAAAAGCAACTCGTGACCATAACAGATGATGAATGGGATGAGATGGATGCAAGACCACTGAGTGCCATACGCCCATGTTTGGCTGATGATGTATTGTTCAACATTGTTATAGAGAAGACAACAGTCAGTTTGTGGTCAAAGCTAGAAAGCCTGTACATGATGAAATCCTTGACGAACATGATCTTCCTGAAAATACAATTGTACAGTTTGCGCATGAAGGAAGGTATGAAAATAGCTGATCATTTAAATACTTTTAATACTCTTTTAGTACAGTTGACTAGCATGGGAGTGGAATTGGAATCTAAAGATAAGGCAATTACAATATTGTGTTCTTTTCCCACATCATGGGATCATTTTGTTACCTCTATTAGTTTTAATTCAACAGAAACTATTGAGTTTGATGATATTGTTCGAGCTTTACTATCTGAGGAAACAAGGAAGAAATCCAATTTAGGAACCTCTACATCTGAGGTGATGGTGATCAGAGGTAGACCTAAAGAAAGAGGACATGGTCAGAGGGATTTATCTCGGTCAAAGTCGAAGGGAAAAGGGAGCAAGATTAAGCTTAAGTTTGAATAGGGATCTTGTCAGTTATAACCTTCTTTAAGCATGAAACATGGAAAACTGGGTGTACTCATGAAGATGCATGAAGCTCCAATTCGTATGCCATGGTACCAATCTTTTGCAACACCTTATCTTGGTGGCATGTTGGCCAAGTATCACTGCAAGGTAGGAATTCCTAATTGGATTAGGAAGAGATCCTCATAGACAAGGGAGTATCATGTGCTATATCTATTTGATATATGTGAAGGGTCCAAAAATAGTACTCAGATCAATATCTCAGGGCACTAACTAAGGAGGATTGACCATTCCCTTATTTGTACTATCTGACTACCCACATACTAGAGAGTGATCTCCCTGAGTGTTGTTCTCGGTGTACTATAGCAACAAGATCAATAAATAGTTTACTTGATTGGTCTTAGGATTATAGGGGGTCTCCCGATATATGCCAAGTACGTGGGAACTCAAATATGTAGTAGTTATGTCTAATGCGTAACCGTTCGAAAGGGTCCTTCTGATATACTCTAGGTACATGGAAGAACCACACTGTCCTCAGTTGAAGCGCTGACAAGTAATGATAGCTCCTACATTTAGAGACCCAGAAATACGTCTGTACCTAAAATACCTAATGGGTAAAATCATGAAGATGGGTAACACTTTTGTGGAAATCAGGTCTCAAAAATTCCTAGAAGCAATTTTTCGGCCGAAAAAATGTTTCTAGGACTTTTTTCGACCGAAAATTTGCACGTCAAATTGAACGACACCCTCGAAATTTGTGTACAATGTTTTTTGGATGAATTGTTTTCTTTTGGTAAGAATATTTCGGCTGAAATCTTTATTTTTAACAGATTCCGTTAAAATCTAGGTTTCGACCGAAAACATGAAATTGGGACTGAAAACAAAATCCAGAGAATTTCCCCATGCTTACCTGAACTTCGAAGGTTGTAGACTCATGCAAATACTGAGAATTTGGTTTTTAAAATGACAATAGCATTTCCAAAATTGAATCTACTTTCAATTCCTATAATTTGTTTTCATTTTATTTATTTTTATCTAATTATATTTAACTTTTTAAATAAATCACTACATAATATTTTTAGCAAACATTATGATTTGGTGAAATGAAATATCGGTATCTCTAAAAATATACAGTGAAAAGTTTAGAAAAAAATATATTCATGATCCTTAAGTTATTTTCTTCAAAAGGGTATATTTAGATTTTAGTTTTAAGTAAAAATTAGGATACATACAGGGTGTAGAAAAACATGTGTTTAAAATCTGTAACGTTTTCATCTTGGTCAACTTCAAAAAATTCTAGAAATTATAATATTCATTTATTAGATTCAAAATTATAGTCACAATAAAATAGAGTCTCTTTAGATTGTTGCAATATATTTCCTTTCTTAAAAACATAAGTTTAATAATAGATACATTGTTGTAGAAAAAAGTTACTCATTATCATTCCTTTCATGTTTAAGTAACATACTCTTAAACAACTATCAATTTGACATATCAAATCGTGATAAAAAAAATTGAAAAATAGTCATTGGAAAGCTAACAAAATTCTTCGCAACTTTTGTTTTTACTGTAAAGTGAAATTCTAAATAAAGAATACTTTTGTATGCCGGAAGTTTAAGAACTTGTGAAAATACAGTTTGTTTTCTCATAAAACAAACAAAAGTGTAACCCATCTTCATGATTTTACCAAAATATTCTCCCAAATTTATGTGATACTCATTTTATCCCACTTTATTCCACTTTTGGAATCACCCCAATTGGATATTCTAGTAAAAAAATATGCAAATTTCCAACAACAAAAAAAATGCACCTTTTAAAACCGTGATTTGGAGACTATTCTACTAACCGGCCTCTCTTCTGCTATAGCTCTGAAATTTCAGCCTTTCTGAATCTAGACTTTCAGAATGAGGTATCATGATGTGTCTTCTTTCCAACCCCACAGGTTAGACCAAGATTGGATTCTCCAAGAGAATTTTATGATACCCTTCCCAAGATGTGCTGATGTTTTCCCTTTCAGGAGAGAAACCTTGTACAACCTGCCGCATGTCACTGTCTTCATTTCAAAAATTAAAATTTTCACCAGTAAAACTTTGGTCCGTACCCTAACCAATGGAATATGTCTCACTCAAATTGGAGGTATGTATCTTAAGATATAACAATTTTCCCAAGAACACCTATTTTAGACTGAAATTTGGATCAACGAAAAATCCAAATTTCCTCAAAGAATAACATTCTGATTACCATGAATCAAGGGATGAAATTTTACACAAGATACTTAACTATTCCTCCTTAGTACTGTAAAAATTTCAGAACCTGAAACCAAGCCGAAAAAAAGTGGGAGCAAAAATTCCAAGAAGACCCGTTTCAGACTAGTTTTAGGACTAGTCAAAAACCCTATCTTGAAAAAAATATATCTCCAAAAATATAACGAAAAAAAATATGAAATTTGAAACCAAGTTAGATATATATGTCCTCTTTACAGAATATAAATTACACATCTCTTGTAGTGAATATTCCAAGAAGACTTGTTTTGAAGAGGTCAGTCTCGAGGATTGTCCAACTCTAATACCGAATATTAAGAGCCAAAGATCAAAAAAGCATAAAAACCTGAGAATGAGTACTCCACGCCTTGAAAATGAGAGAAATTTAGATAATAAGCCTCTTTGAGGGGGAAACCTCCTTATGCATTACATGAATTCACAAATACAACATGATTCCAAATGAAAATGTCTCCTTGGTATATATAGGAGACTAGGAGGTACAATTACAACTAATGAACCCAAGCCGACATAACTAAAATAAAAATAGTAATGTAATATGCCCCAATTAAAGATTAATGTGCCAAAAGTTATGGCTTAACAAAAGACATATACTTGCTACAATCTAATAACATTAAAAACCATTGTGTGTTTAAGGACTATGTAAAATAATAACATAGATTTCAAATAAATGTTAAATAATACCTACTTTAATAATAATGATTTTTTTTTATTCAATCCAATTTCAGAATATACATGAAGCATAAAAAAA
>JASDQU010100899.1:436500-447526 GCA_032191745.1 Picea mariana
ATTTTATTATTTTCAATTTTCAAAATTGAGAGGTAATTTTTTATCTTCTAAATTAGGCTTGACCAATATCTTAATTTCCTTTTACCCACTAATTCTTTATCACACCACATTTTCTCCTTAAATTTATAAGTGATAATATTTGTAATATTATTGATATTCTACATGATGGTTTCTTCTTGTATTCCCCAATTATTTAAGTTAGAGTATAATGTAACACATTAAATGATTGGTACATTAATAATGTAACGTATTAATTAATTATTCATTAATACATTGCTAAAATATTAATACACTAATAAAGTAATACATTATTAAAGGATTAATACATTAATAATGTGATGTATTAATTAATTAATACATTAATACATTGCTAAAGTATTAATACACTAACAAAGTAATAGATTAATAATACATTATTAAAGTAATAATGCATTAATAAACACATTATTAAAGTATTAATACCTTAACAAATATATTATTAAAATAGTAATACATTAATACATTATACAATATTAAAAAATTGATACATTAACTGAAAATTACTATGGTTGACCATGAATATGGTTGACTTTGGGAAAGAAAGGTTCACTATGGTTGATATGTTTAATTATGGTTGACCATGACTATGGTTGACTTCAATAGACTTTCACCATGGTTCACAATGGTTGACCTTCAATAACTGACGTAGTGCCCCTACCTCAGCAGGGTTCTGCTGACCTCCCGGTCTCTGGATCGATCTACTTCCGAGCCGAAATGGCTCTTCGGGCTCTTGCTAGAACCCCTTGAGTCTAATCCACAGGTCCCCTTTTTCCTCCTGGCACATGCCTTGAAAAAACCTGCGTGCGTGCCTCTTCTTCGACGCTCTTCTTTGTTCTGTAATCAACGCACTTCGGCCTTTTGCATTTCAGGACTTCGGGACTCCTGTATGCAAGTCCTCCAATTTCTTGTCTCCACAACTCTTGGTTGCCGAAACATCGAAAAGGAATAAGCCTCTGTATTGGCCCTTAGGCTCCTTCTATGTGACCACGTCCCGTGACCACATGCTTTACGCCAAAGTGCTTATCGAATTTTCACGATTCAGGGAATCGCGATTGAAGCGATCCTCCCAATCTTCTGTCCTCCGAAATGATGAAACCCAAAATAGCGTCTAACTCCACGACTCCTCTCTTAAGCCGCTATCCATATGACAGGTCCCGTGATATGGTGCTATTCCTCTGAGCGCTTTTCGGGACTTCGCGATTCGGGATTTCCCAACTCCATTTGCAACATTCCTTAACCTTTCAATCTCTCGAGTCTCGAAATGTTGAAGTACTACCCGTGACCATGGTCCACCTTTCGTGATTTCAGGAATCCTGCTGTAAGGATTCCTGGTCCTTCAATCTTCTAGACCCCGAAATGCCAATTCTCCCCTAGATAATCAATGGTCTAGATCTGCCCGAATGGATGATCCTTGTTCAATCACGATCCCTCCTTTCATGATTTCAGGAGCCGGGACTTCTTGTCTCACGACTCCTTCCTCCTTGATCTCCCGATACCCGAATTCCTGGTAGACTTTGATCTTTGACACCTGTCCTCCCCAAATTGATGGTCCCGACGCTTCAGGACTTTGTAGGTTGCGAAGTCGAAGCACTCCTTTTCCTTCTGCTGAGACGAGGTTTAAACCTCGTGCACCTTCTCTGGATTTGATGGCTCATGAACCTCAACGCTAGATCTGACGGTTTAGATCCTCCCTCTTGTTCTTTGATCTAGGGGCTCTCAGGCCACCGCACTCTAGATCCAACGGTGTGGATTCCTTCAGGATTTTGTCAACTAGAAGTTCGTGATGCAAGTGATCCCAAAATCCCTTGTTGCTCCAAGTCTTGAACTCCAAAATGTCGAAATTCAACCGTGTGATTTCAGGATTTCGTGAACCGAAAGTTCATGATGCAAGCGGTTCCACACCTCTGTCCACTCCAAACCCTGAACACTGAAATGACAAGATTCAACGCCTGATACGATGGTTGTTGGGATTTCATTACTTCTCTACGAAGTGTCTCCGGTGCCCGTTTCTGCTACTATCCTGGGCACACCTCCTGGAGGTTAAACTCTATGCGCTTTCCTCCAGATTTGACAGTTGTTGGTTCTCTGCACGAGATCTGACGGTAGTTGTAGCTCCCTCCTGAGCTTTGTGCTTCTTCCCTTTCCTTGGAAGATCTCAAATGCTTCAAAGGTCCCGACCTTTTCTTTCTCTGCGAACCCCACGACCTTGGGTCTCGCGTGCGTTCTGGAAAACGTTGTTCCTCCTGAGCTTTGTTTTCTCTGAAGCCTCAAAGGGTTTCTCTCGACCTCTACACTCCTTGCAGGGTACTTGCACACAACTGTGCTATCTGTCCTGAACTTTAGAACTCAGACCTTTAAGGGAATCAACCTTTTCCTTCTCCCTCAAATGGAGATGGGTGCCCTCTTGGAAACCTCCTGCTCAAGCACTCCTTGCTGAGAAAACAGAGTATTCAACAACTCTGTAAGTGTCTTCTCTTCGACACTTCTCCTCTCTGAACTCGAAAGAGTTCCTTCTGTGCACACTTGCACTAACTCAATGCCCACCTAGCAGAGTTCTCCAGAGTCCTCAGTGAATCTTTCTTCTTTTGAACTCAAAATAGAGTTCTTCTGTGCACTCTGTGCACTTACTCAATACCCGCCTGACAGAGCTTCCATAGAACCTTCAATAGTTCTATTTTCTGGTCGAACTCGAAATCAAGTTCTTTCCCCAATGCACCTTGTGCATTCGCACAATGCCTGCCTCACATAGCTTCTATAGAACTTTCAGTAGTTATGTCTTCTTCTGAACTCGAAATAGATTTATTTCTTGTGCACTCCTTGCACTTTTGTTGGTGAGGGTCCAATGTTCTCCCTCTTGAGATTTCCTAAGGCGTTCTCACGTCTGTCAATGCACACCTTGCGGACTTTTTGGACTCCTTGCACCTGGAAACTCCAAGACATGAATAAATCAAAATTCTACAACCCCTTCACTAGTTATGCATTCAAAACAAGAAATGCATAAAAACAAGTAAACACACACAGACAGTTCAGGGTAGGAAAAACTACTCTTTTATTAATCTGTATGACTGTACAAAATGTTTACAATGGCTGGAATGTAACAAGTCTCAGCTCTTTTCCTAAGACCTCTCTACCTGAGATCCCTCCTCCTCTCCTAACTCTTTATCTGAGTCTCTAATTCTCTACTCTATAAACTTCCTAATTACAAAGAGGGCTCTCTCACGAGCTTATCCTCCACCTCACCATCTCTTAGCCATCGCTCTCACAGAGCAGCTCTGTACAACTACATTACACAAAAGGAGTGTTGAGGCCTGAATATGACCTGGGCTTGCCACGGCTAACCAATAACAGAAACCTCAACCACTACCTGAAAAAATATGCGGCTTGGAAATAAGAGCCTTACAACATGAATCCCCAAATGGGATCTGATTTCAAAATTTTGAAAAACGAGAGGGCTTTGCCTCTCTCCCTCATGTGTGCATGTTGAATGTCTTGGCTAGATGGTGCTTAGGCTAAGCTGGAGTGATGCTCCTGCATCACTAACCTTGAGCATGTTTGAAAATGGTTAACTGACAGTTGTTTCCCATAGATGACCATGGTTAGCCATGACCATGGTGGTCATGACCATAGTTGACCATGACTATGGATGACATTAATACATTAATGTATATTGTAATGTGTTAATTAATTAATACATTACTAAAGTATTAATACATTAAAACATTAATAAAGTATTAATACACTAATAAAATAAGACAAATTGATAAAATAGTAATACATTATTAAAGTATTAATACATTAACAATACATTATTACATTAATGTAATGTATAAATTAAAGTATTAATTTACATTAATGTATAATGTAACTTATTAATTAATATATACATTAATAATGTAATGTATTAAATAATTAATAAATTATTAATTAATACACTGCTAAAGTATTAATACACTAATAAAATAATACATTAAAAAATGCATTTCATACATTAAACACTTTAATAAATACATTACAAAGTATTAATTCATTAAAACATTAATAAAGTATTAATACATTAATAATGCAATGTATTAATTAAGTAATACATTAATACATTACTAATTAACAAACTTCTAAAATATTAATATAGTAATAAAGTAATACATAAATAATACATTAATAAAGTATTAATAGCTTAATAAATACATTATTAAAGTAGTAATACATTAGTAAATTAATAATACATTAATTGACAATGACCATGGTTCACAATGGTTGAGCATGGCCATGGTTTCTAATGGTTGACTATGACAATGACCATGAACATGGTTAAGTTTGGTAGACATGTTGCACATATGTTTTCTTTGATGTCAAAGTGGTCATCGACATGGTCAGTTATAGTGCAATAACCAACATAAGAAGTGCGTGGAAGGATTGAAGGACCAAAGGATCAATGGCGCATAGAAGGGCTAATGGCGTAGACAAAAATATGCAGGGTGCTTTGAACCAGTGCAACGAATAGTGTAGAGGAGTGTGTCGAGATGAAACTAGTGTGACAGAATGGAATATGACAGATTGTGTGGAAGATTGTGCAGAAGAAACTTTGTAGGGAACCTTGAGTAAGTGTAACAAATGACATGGTAAAATGTAACTAAATAAATCTTGTGTGAAAAGCAACAGAGTGGAATGTCACAGGATGAACAAAGCGACTCGGTGAACACACTGCAGGGCAAGTGAAACGGGATGAAGGCACTCCAGGGCAAGTGCGATAGGATGAAGACTTGTGACTTGAGGTTTCGGCTCCTATTCTATCTGCGCAGTAGATTCTCTATAGACCAGAATGTGAGTTGATGCATCATTCATGAAGAGATTCTCTGATAAGACTAAGTTTTGTTGTTGGAGATGAGATGGAGCTCATTTGTAGGAATATTTGGTCTATTTGATTCAGCCAAAGAATGTCCAGTTGTAACTAGATTTTGATCTGGTCAAGATTTTTCCACAATGTAACTATCATACGTTCACATACTTTATTTATACAAAAGTGTAACTGAAAGAAGTGTGCTCTGGTCAAAATGTGTCCATGATGTAACTATCATGCATCCACATAGTTTATTTAGACAGAAGTGTAACTCACAAAAGTTTGATCTTGTCAAAATATGTCCACAATGTAATTGTGATGCATCCACATACAAGAAGAGGAACTCAGACAAAAACATTATAATTAGGATGTGCTCTACTTGATTAATGCGTGGATGAAAAGAGAAGAAAAATGATTTTTAATTGTTTAAAGAAATTGAACCTGAGACTTATAAGATAATTTTTTGTAGAGAAAAGTTCATTTCTGTAAAAATATTTTTAAATTGATTTCAGGGTGGAAGGGTGGTGCTACTATGAGTTGAAGCTCACAGAGGATTGGTGTCCTCATTATCTATGATAGTTTGGTGCCTAAGAGGATTAGTGTACCTCATTTTTTGTGATATTTTGGTGCGTGTGAGGATTGGTGTCCTCATTTGCGACAGGTTGGTGCCTGAAAGGATTGGTGTCCTCATTATTTGCAGCAAATTGGTTCCTGAGAGGATTGGTGTCCTCATTATTTGTGACAAGTTTGTACCTTAGAGGATTGGTTTCCTCATTTGTGATAGGTTGGTGCCTAAGAGGATTGGCGTCCTCATTTGTGACAGGTGGGTGCCTTTCAAGCTAAATAATTGTAAATTGTAAGTTGGTGCTTGCAGAAGAACATAAAGAAAGATGATTTGTGGTTTTCTCCCACATTGGGTTTCCATGTAAAATTTCTAGTGTAATGTGTTTTTTGTGTTCTACATGTATTGCTAATTAAGTAAGCACTTCTAAGAAACTTTAATTTGTTGCAAAGGAAAGAAAATGAAGAAATATGATGCAATATTGATTCACCCCCCTCTTAGTATTGTTGTAAGTTATAACAATCGGTATCAAAGTGCAGGTACATTAAATAACAGTCTAACACTTGGAAGGAAGATCACACAAAAAGTATGTCATGTCAAGATTATTTTTGTTCTTTAACCATACCTGTTATATTCAATAGAACAAATTTCATTTTGGAAAATCAAAATGAAGACCTACTTGATTTCTCTTGGTATAGAAATCTGACAGATCATGGTAGATGGTTATAAAATCCCAACTACTCTTCCAACTCATGAAGTTGGTAAGAAAAATTTCTACAGTAATGCAAGAGATATGAATGCCATCCAAGTAGGACTTATAGAAGCATAATTTTTCAAAGTAATGTAGTTGGAATCCGTAAACAAAATATGGGACAAACTGGTAAAATGTTATGAAGGAGACGAGAAAGTAAAGTTGGTCAAACTTCAATCTTACATAATGCAATTTGAAAACCTAAGAACGAGTGAAGATGAAAATGTTGCAGGTTTCTTTCTCATAGTGGATGAGACTATAAATAATATTAAAGGGCTAGGTGAGAAGATTGAGGAAGCTATAATAGTTTAGGAGGTAATGAGATCTCTTTCCTCAAGACTTGATGCAAAGTTTTATGCTATAGAAGAAATGCATGAACTAGACAAACAAACTATGGAAAGGTTGCATGTAATTCTAACTACTTATGAGATGAGGACTAGGAAAGAGAAACCAAATATAAAACACGCAGTCTTCAAGCCATCAGTCAATTAATCAATATCTCAAAATCATGATTCAAAAGAACACTTCTGAGATGAAGACAAATCTAACTTTGTAAGGAAACTAAAGAGGGGATCCAAAAAATATAAAGGTACATGTTACCATTCAAATTCTTTAATTGTGGTAAAGTTGGTCATTTTGCATCTAAATGGCCCTTCAAAGAAAACCGCACCAATGAAAAAGAAAGAAAAGGAAAGGATTATCTTAGGGAGACTAAAAAGAAAAAATATTTTAAAAGGAACATTTTATATTACTAAAGGTTTTTTGGATTAAACCTTTTTTTTTTAAATTATTATTCAACATTGAGTAAGATCATTCCTCCATATAAGGGCCATTGGTTATTATAAGAAGTGATGTTTTTTATGTTTCCTCTAATGGAAAAGATCCATAGTGCTAAGTTCGAAATTGAGGAGTTCAATGGTAAGAACAATTTAAGATCTGGAAGGTTAAGATGCACGATTTGCTCATGCAACAAGGCGTGGTGAAGGCACTTTTGGGAAAAGAAAAGCAACTCGTGACCATAACAGATGATGAATGGGATGAGATGGATGCAAGACCACTGAGTGCCATACGCCCATGTTTGGCTGATGATGTATTGTTCAACATTGTTATAGAGAAGACAACAGTCAGTTTGTGGTCAAAGCTAGAAAGCCTGTACATGATGAAATCCTTGACGAACATGATCTTCCTGAAAATACAATTGTACAGTTTGCGCATGAAGGAAGGTATGAAAATAGCTGATCATTTAAATACTTTTAATACTCTTTTAGTACAGTTGACTAGCATGGGAGTGGAATTGGAATCTAAAGATAAGGCAATTACAATATTGTGTTCTTTTCCCACATCATGGGATCATTTTGTTACCTCTATTAGTTTTAATTCAACAGAAACTATTGAGTTTGATGATATTGTTCGAGCTTTACTATCTGAGGAAACAAGGAAGAAATCCAATTTAGGAACCTCTACATCTGAGGTGATGGTGATCAGAGGTAGACCTAAAGAAAGAGGACATGGTCAGAGGGATTTATCTCGGTCAAAGTCGAAGGGAAAAGGGAGCAAGATTAAGCTTAAGTTTGAATAGGGATCTTGTCAGTTATAACCTTCTTTAAGCATGAAACATGGAAAACTGGGTGTACTCATGAAGATGCATGAAGCTCCAATTCGTATGCCATGGTACCAATCTTTTGCAACACCTTATCTTGGTGGCATGTTGGCCAAGTATCACTGCAAGGTAGGAATTCCTAATTGGATTAGGAAGAGATCCTCATAGACAAGGGAGTATCATGTGCTATATCTATTTGATATATGTGAAGGGTCCAAAAATAGTACTCAGATCAATATCTCAGGGCACTAACTAAGGAGGATTGACCATTCCCTTATTTGTACTATCTGACTACCCACATACTAGAGAGTGATCTCCCTGAGTGTTGTTCTCGGTGTACTATAGCAACAAGATCAATAAATAGTTTACTTGATTGGTCTTAGGATTATAGGGGGTCTCCCGATATATGCCAAGTACGTGGGAACTCAAATATGTAGTAGTTATGTCTAATGCGTAACCGTTCGAAAGGGTCCTTCTGATATACTCTAGGTACATGGAAGAACCACACTGTCCTCAGTTGAAGCGCTGACAAGTAATGATAGCTCCTACATTTAGAGACCCAGAAATACGTCTGTACCTAAAATACCTAATGGGTAAAATCATGAAGATGGGTAACACTTTTGTGGAAATCAGGTCTCAAAAATTCCTAGAAGCAATTTTTCGGCCGAAAAAATGTTTCTAGGACTTTTTTCGACCGAAAATTTGCACGTCAAATTGAACGACACCCTCGAAATTTGTGTACAATGTTTTTTGGATGAATTGTTTTCTTTTGGTAAGAATATTTCGGCTGAAATCTTTATTTTTAACAGATTCCGTTAAAATCTAGGTTTCGACCGAAAACATGAAATTGGGACTGAAAACAAAATCCAGAGAATTTCCCCATGCTTACCTGAACTTCGAAGGTTGTAGACTCATGCAAATACTGAGAATTTGGTTTTTAAAATGACAATAGCATTTCCAAAATTGAATCTACTTTCAATTCCTATAATTTGTTTTCATTTTATTTATTTTTATCTAATTATATTTAACTTTTTAAATAAATCACTACATAATATTTTTAGCAAACATTATGATTTGGTGAAATGAAATATCGGTATCTCTAAAAATATACAGTGAAAAGTTTAGAAAAAAATATATTCATGATCCTTAAGTTATTTTCTTCAAAAGGGTATATTTAGATTTTAGTTTTAAGTAAAAATTAGGATACATACAGGGTGTAGAAAAACATGTGTTTAAAATCTGTAACGTTTTCATCTTGGTCAACTTCAAAAAATTCTAGAAATTATAATATTCATTTATTAGATTCAAAATTATAGTCACAATAAAATAGAGTCTCTTTAGATTGTTGCAATATATTTCCTTTCTTAAAAACATAAGTTTAATAATAGATACATTGTTGTAGAAAAAAGTTACTCATTATCATTCCTTTCATGTTTAAGTAACATACTCTTAAACAACTATCAATTTGACATATCAAATCGTGATAAAAAAAATTGAAAAATAGTCATTGGAAAGCTAACAAAATTCTTCGCAACTTTTGTTTTTACTGTAAAGTGAAATTCTAAATAAAGAATACTTTTGTATGCCGGAAGTTTAAGAACTTGTGAAAATACAGTTTGTTTTCTCATAAAACAAACAAAAGTGTAACCCATCTTCATGATTTTACCAAAATATTCTCCCAAATTTATGTGATACTCATTTTATCCCACTTTATTCCACTTTTGGAATCACCCCAATTGGATATTCTAGTAAAAAAATATGCAAATTTCCAACAACAAAAAAAATGCACCTTTTAAAACCGTGATTTGGAGACTATTCTACTAACCGGCCTCTCTTCTGCTATAGCTCTGAAATTTCAGCCTTTCTGAATCTAGACTTTCAGAATGAGGTATCATGATGTGTCTTCTTTCCAACCCCACAGGTTAGACCAAGATTGGATTCTCCAAGAGAATTTTATGATACCCTTCCCAAGATGTGCTGATGTTTTCCCTTTCAGGAGAGAAACCTTGTACAACCTGCCGCATGTCACTGTCTTCATTTCAAAAATTAAAATTTTCACCAGTAAAACTTTGGTCCGTACCCTAACCAATGGAATATGTCTCACTCAAATTGGAGGTATGTATCTTAAGATATAACAATTTTCCCAAGAACACCTATTTTAGACTGAAATTTGGATCAACGAAAAATCCAAATTTCCTCAAAGAATAACATTCTGATTACCATGAATCAAGGGATGAAATTTTACACAAGATACTTAACTATTCCTCCTTAGTACTGTAAAAATTTCAGAACCTGAAACCAAGCCGAAAAAAAGTGGGAGCAAAAATTCCAAGAAGACCCGTTTCAGACTAGTTTTAGGACTAGTCAAAAACCCTATCTTGAAAAAAATATATCTCCAAAAATATAACGAAAAAAAATATGAAATTTGAAACCAAGTTAGATATATATGTCCTCTTTACAGAATATAAATTACACATCTCTTGTAGTGAATATTCCAAGAAGACTTGTTTTGAAGAGGTCAGTCTCGAGGATTGTCCAACTCTAATACCGAATATTAAGAGCCAAAGATCAAAAAAGCATAAAAACCTGAGAATGAGTACTCCACGCCTTGAAAATGAGAGAAATTTAGATAATAAGCCTCTTTGAGGGGGAAACCTCCTTATGCATTACATGAATTCACAAATACAACATGATTCCAAATGAAAATGTCTCCTTGGTATATATAGGAGACTAGGAGGTACAATTACAACTAATGAACCCAAGCCGACATAACTAAAATAAAAATAGTAATGTAATATGCCCCAATTAAAGATTAATGTGCCAAAAGTTATGGCTTAACAAAAGACATATACTTGCTACAATCTAATAACATTAAAAACCATTGTGTGTTTAAGGACTATGTAAAATAATAACATAGATTTCAAATAAATGTTAAATAATACCTACTTTAATAATAATGATTTTTTTTTATTCAATCCAATTTCAGAATATACATGAAGCATAAAAAAATAATTACCAAATGACATAGATTCAAAATCAATATTAAATAGTACTTTCCTTAACAATAATGACTCTTTTTTTTATTCAATCCAATTTCTGAACATATATTATGTTATCGCAAGATTTATTTAGTGAAGGGTTCAACTATTTCTTCTAGTTTTTACATCCAAGATAAATTACAAAAATATGCTTCAAATCATACCATGTCCTCATAATTCATACCATATCCTCATAATT
>JASDQU010100900.1:11937-50672 GCA_032191745.1 Picea mariana
TGATAGCTTTGAAATTGGATCTAATTCATAGCCTTACCATGTTATGTTCTTTGGAGGCTATGGCTATCCATAAATAATATATTATTTGAATTAAAAGAATTTTCAATTGGTTAGGTTTCCCACAACATTAGACTATCACATTGCGAGAGTTGGAAGGAACCAAAACGAAATGCAATAAGAATTTTAAGGGACCTTTTCATAGATCCCTCTTTTCCTTGGGGGTTCTTTGATGGGGCCTGACAAGGAAACCAAGGTATGTGTGGAGAAGGAGGAATTATTTTTGTAAACAATCATATTTATTTTCATTTCAAGTATGGCATAGGCATAGGAACCAACAATATAGCAGAATTTTGTGTAATGTGTCTCTTTATGAAAACAATTGAAGGCAAAGGATTCAAAAGACTACGAGTTTTGGGAGATTCATAATTATTGGTGGATTGGGATAATTTTATTTTCCATATCACAAATTTGACTCTTGGACCCATCATGTATATAGAAATGGAGGTAAAATATCACTTTGATTTTATCTCCTTCACTCACATCAACAGAGAGTACAACAAAAAATAAAATTATCTCTCCAAGTCAACTCTATAATAGTGGACATATCATAAAGTTGTAATGTAATTTAATGTAGTAATGAAGTAACTTATGTCACATAGAGTTATGTTAGATTAGGTTAGAAATTCATTAATAAAATGGTTGTACAACATTTTGGTATAGGGAATTGTCTTCCTTATATGTAATGGCATCCATGCCATATTATAGATGAACCAAGCAAATAATTCTCCATCCACATTCTTGTGTTTAAAACTCACATGGAATTAGAGAGAGGTTATGAAGGAGTGAAGAGCCTAGGGATCACTGGAGATCAGATATGGACTGAGGTACTACTCGTTGTTGATCAAAAATATGGTTTTAATATCTTTAATATAACATGATGAGGATAAATCCCCCTACATTTTTAAAGAGGTGGTACTCCTCTATTGATAATTCATGCTTTACAAAAGAAGACTATAAATATTTTCTTTTATAGAATATAAATATTCACATGAAAATAAATCTTAAGAAAGGACTAAGTTTAGTGAGGGTAAGAGTATTCACAATATAATACAAGACAGTAAACCATAAAGATAAGATATCTAAAGAGATAACATTTATGTCATATGATAAAAATATCACATCATTGGACAACATCGAAAAAAAGGTTTGTATTGACAGAGAACTTGACATGATTATTGCATTAGACTCAAAAAATATCTTTATAGGCAATAAATACATTTGAAACCGTGTGCTTCAAATAAAAGTCTGAGAAATCCCTAATGTAATACCTCGAATAGCTCTCTAGGGATCCTCTCAAAAATATTCAGATATTTATATTAAAAATAGTAATGTCTGGAATGTTCATGAAAAGTAAAAGGAATTCATCCTTCAAAGAGGATTGGGATTAGGCTCCCGTGGACCATGAAATTAAAGAAAGACCTGGAAGATAGAAAAGGAAAATAGTTAGGCGTCAACCTTTACTTTTCATGGATTTTGAAACAAGGTTGGGTGACTACCAACTAAGAAAAATTATATAATGTGATTACTTGACTTACTATGATGGAAAAAATAAAGGGAGTTTTTTTCTTGTTGAGGTGCTTTTTATAGAGTCTTCAAATGGAGGTTCCATGGAGATTATACGTAACCTTGGTTGATTCGGCTCAGTTATCTTTATCAATTATTTATTTAACCATACTTCAACATACTCCTACATGGGAGCAACCATTGTTTCATGTTTAATACTAGCATTGAACAATTCTTTATCAATATCCCTTGTGTCAAAATTGAGTTGGAGCAATGTTTCTTCAACTTCATCGCTCTTGTTTACATAACGAATCGAGCATTTTTCTACTTCTCCTTTTGAGTATTCAATGATTTCATTAAATTCATTTGCCCATACAACCTTTAAATCATATAGGTGTTCTTGTAACTTTTCCTTCGAGAGTATAATTGAATCCATTATTAAATGTGGGCCCTTTATCTCTTTTGCTAAATCAACAAGTTGTAGAAATAAATCACCCCTTTTTTCATTTATACTATCACATTTCTCAAGTAATTCTTTTAAACATTGAATCCTCTTTAACCATCCAACATTGATCTCCCTCAATCTAAATTTTGATGGGATATTTTTTTTCTCTCCTTTGCATGTCATTTATATTATATATCTTAGCAGAAAATGTACCAATGGATTCTTGGTATAATTTTTTATCATTTTCCAAGTTTGTTTGAATATATTTTTTGAAATTTGTAATCCTTGAAGAGAGTATCATGGTACTAATAGTTATTTCTCATATCTAAATATCAAAGAAATTATCTTTTTGATGTTTTCTCCAAGGTACTATCGAATGGAAATCAATAGTTTTGAAGCACCCTTTATCTTGGAACTAGATTTTGGAATGTCTTTCAAAGTATTGAGAGGTTGGATGGTGGAAATCGGCTCAACAAATAGAGGCTTCAATAGTAATACAATCTCCAGCTCTTTTTTTTCTTTCTTTCAATACTCATTTTCTATTTCAACATCATTAATTGAGTATTTGAGTGCTTCTCTGGTTTCCTCATAAAATTGCATGATATTTTAGGGTAGCGACCCCATGTAGATCAATTTCAGAGTTCAATTTTTCAGCACCTATTTTATTTTTAAGATTAATTTTTTCAATCGGGATTTTTTTTTAATCCTTGTAGTAAGCAACATGGTGTAATGTGGAAAAATCTTCTTCAAAAATAATTGGCTCCTAACAAGCCAACTCTTGTGTTACTTCTATATTTTCTAACAATCTCTATGCAACCCAATTAAGGTCTTCTTCCTCTACATCTACCTCCATGTATTTAGATCCAGGTGCAGGGTTTTCTTCCTTTTGAGTTACTTCTATTTTCCTCTTAAGTTCAATAGAGTTAGTGTGATTTTTACCAATGCTTCCTTTTGGGGGGTTCTCATCTCCTCCACCACCATAATTTCCCGAATGGGAATTCTTTGGGCCAAGACTGCTTCCTTGGGTTCAGTTTTTTATTGACGAAATCCTTTGTGAAACATTAGGTGAGTCGGGGTTAGGGTTACCACTTTTCGTGGTCTAAGCCTTTTGTTTATGTTGATAATTACTACTAACCAAGGTGTGTATATCATCATTAAATTTGTCCATGATGGCTTCCATGGGATTCTGATTATCCCCACCTCCTCCTTTGAACTAAGTTTTATTTATAAAGGATGAGTCATAGTTGATTGTAGTCATAAGTATTGTAAATAAATCACTGGGGTAAATTCCCAAAACTTCAGGGACTTCTCTTAATTTGAATTTATCAAAATACTTAGCAAATTCATCTAGATGGGAAATGTTTTTAATAGTAACTTTCCTTATTTCCAAGGTAATGGAATGAACAATTTTTTCCTCTTTTCATTGAAAAAGTGTGCCTTGAAGTTATATTATTTACAAACTTCAATAAAAAATAATTTATTTGACACGTAAAAATGGATTAAGGAGGATTTCTCCCCAAAGTTGTATAGTCTTATGTAGTTGAAATCATCTAGGATTTCAAAAACCCCTTTTCCTTCTAAAAAGGCATCATCTTCAATAGATATTCTTTATATATTAGGACCATATACCAGTGTTTTTTAAGTATATAGGAAATCATTATGAACCTCATAAAAATTATATGGGGCTTTGTTTCCATAATGAAGGGTACCAAAATTGCATAAGGTCTCTCCCAAAGTCAACAATTTTTGCATGAGGAAGGTCTTCGAAGATATGGAAGTATGTTATCACATAAATCAAATATTAAATCATAAAGAATTTATTATTTTTCTATAAATTTAAAAGTCTAAAATATACTTCAGTCAAAATAATTCAAGCCTAGTCAAATAAAACACTCTCATGGACAAAGAGGTGCAAGACATACAATACATATCTTGGGATAGTAGTTGTATATTCTTGCCCAATGATCCTGGAAAATAACCAGGTGAACTCTTTGTAAGGGTATCTAAAAAAAACATACCTCTATATGGGTGGAATGTTTAAAGTATTCTGACAACTTCGAAACGAAACTATACAAAATATATGTCCCTCCATGGTTGGCCTTTAGAAATGCATCTGCTTATAAACTTTTAAATACTATGGTAGGCTTAGGTAGCCTAATAATCCTTCTAAATATTGTGGGTGCTAGAAAAATAGGACTCTTCCATTACAATTGAATAATTCTCTTTTTATTGTTGAATTTATCAACACACCAAACAATGAGATCCTTAAAATATGATACTTGAGGAATACAACCTGCTAATGCTATTTTGAAAGTCTGGAACTTGTTTGAATTTGTTTCTTCATGAGGGAGTGTTGTATACCACTTGAATGCCTCATACCATTGAAAACAATGTTCTTCATGTTCTAATATATTCACAGTGTCACCAAAATAGAGATGTTTTCTTTTATTGGGTATATTTGGAAAGGACTTATTAGAATGAAAAAGGGGTGGTCTATCGTAAAAAGAATTTACAACAAGGATTTTGATTAGTAAATTCTTCCACATACTTTATTTAATATTATACATTGTGGCCTTAGGTTCTAACAACATGATTTGGTTTGGTTTTAAGGCAGAGGAAATACGAGATTCGTGCCATTAAAATGGTTTTAATTCACCTCAGGGGCCAATCAATCTGGTGGTACAATAATAAATGTTCTCAAGAAATGGGATTATTGAAGGATATGTATGAAAAACGTTAAGTGTGAAGGTGTCAAATAAGTGACAGGAAGTGAAAAATGGTGATTTCTGAATTGTGGGACTATTAGATTTTGAGATGTGGAAGGGAGGATGTGGGAAAGTTCCACATCCGCAACTTGAAAATAAATTAAGTAAATAAATAAAGAAATGTATGTTGTGGGTCATTTCAGGAGTGAGTGGAATGCAGATTTACGGGGCTGCAAGGTCATTGATCTTTTGGAACATTGTTTCCCCCCACAATAGGACTCCCGCAAACAAAAAATAACTAAGTATGGAAAAAGAAAAAATAAAAGAAATGATTAAGTGTTATGTTTTGAGACTTGTGAGTTTGTGGATCTATGAGATTATGGTGATTATGGGATAGGTTAATGCAAAATACAAGAGGAAAGAAATAAAAAAAAATGGCTAATTATAGGATATACAAAAAGGGAAAGAGATGTAAAAGACTGAAATTTTGATGACAGTAAAAATGATCAACAACTCTCTCCAATTCTGGGACGGTGACTCCATTTGGGTTGCTGAGAATCCAAAAGGCCTGGTCCATTGGGAAATGGATTCAAATAAAAATAAAAATAAGCAACAAATAAATACAAGGGGAAAATAGGAAAAACAAAGGCTTATGTACAAAAACTAAAATTTTAAAACTAAAGGAAGAAATGTTTGAGATATTT
The DNA here is from genome assembly GCA_032191745.1 of Picea mariana. Lineage (NCBI taxonomy): Eukaryota > Viridiplantae > Streptophyta > Pinopsida > Pinales > Pinaceae > Picea > Picea mariana. The sequence continues at coordinate 17,355 of JASDQU010100900.1, forward strand.
CCCATTCACAGGAAATGCTTGTACTGTTATGTCCAAATTTTTCAATAGATAAGAGTTGAAACCCAAAATATTTTCAATTTGATATGGCCCTATCCATAGAGCTTCAAATTTGGTGTGAAATGATGGTTTTTCCTTTGCTTTGTTCCATAGTAGTACTAGTTGGTCCTTTTGAAAATCTCTACACATAATTCATTGATCAAAATATTTCTTGACCACTTCTTGTCATTTCCTTATATTTGTTAAACCTTGTGTTATTTTCTCTTCTAATTGCATCAACTTATTTTATCGATCTTATAGAGGAGAATTTGCTTCAATGTATTAGATTCTTGTTACCATGGCTAGTGTTTTCAATTCCATATGTATAGGCATTCTAGCTTCCTTTACATATACCAATGTGTAAGTTGATTGTTTGGTACTTTTATTTGGAGTAAGTTGACTTTCCAAAAGAGCATCCACCACACTTTTGTGACAATTTATTTTATTTTCAAAAATTATCCTTTTAAGTATATGTATCAAAGTCTTATTAGTTGATTCATTCATACCATTTCCTTGAGGATAATAGTTAGATGATTTCCCCATCATAATATCATATTATCCAGAGAATTTCTTGAATTTGGATCCAATAAAAATTCATCCATTATCTGTAATAATTTTTTCACGAACACCAAATCTACCAAGAATATTTTCTTTCAAAAATATGAACAGTTGTTCTGTATTAGCATTTTTCAAGGCTATTGCTTCCTTCCATTTTGTGAAATATTCAGTAGCAGTGAGAATGTATGAATTTTCTTTACTAGATTTTAGATTTATTGGACCTATGACATCCAAACCCCATTGTGTGAATGGTTCTTCTACTGACATGGGTCTTAAGGGAATTGTTTCTCTCTTCATCTTGCCAAAAAAAATTGATATGGAATGCACTTTCTAGTCCTTTCATAGGTGATGGGTGTTCTATATGCACTAAAAAGACACTTAAAAACCCTTAATTAAATTGTCAACATGGGGTGAGTAAAATTAGAGTTGTAGAAAAATATATGACAAAGGTAGAGGGCTGGTAGGAGTATAGTCTAACTAAGGAAGGAAGCTATCTAAGGCTAATCTACTCAAGCAAAACTATCTAATGAGAAAACCCTACTAAGGAAAATGAAACTAGGTAACCTAAGTACTTTTGGGTCAAGGGTTGATGGATAGTTCCTAAGAAAGAAAATGAAAACTCTGTGTAAAGCAAACTAGTTTAACAATAAGCAAAAGCAAACTGCTAAGCATAATAAGCAAATGACAAAAGAAAACTTCTTAATCTTGCCAACCTATATTCAATGAGCAACTACCCTATGAAAGAAAATAAATAAGCAAGTAAGCAAAAGCACCTATCTAACCTATTAAAGCAAATAGACAAGTAAGCAAAGACATCTAACTAACCTACTAAAGCAAAAGACAAGCAAAGGCAACTAACTAACCTATGAAAGCGAAAGACAAGTAAGCAAAGGAAACTAACTACTGCAAGAAAAACTTCTCATTGAACAAATATCTAGCCTAAGAGGCAAGTGGACTAAATGCCTAATGCAAAACTATTTCTCTTGCATGAAAGGAAATTTAAATGCTCAATGCAATGCATGAAAGGAAATCTAGTATATTGAGAGCAAGAAAGACTAACAACTAATTCATGAGCAAACTGATATCTAATCTATCAAAGAAAATTCTATCTATCCTACAGCAGCAAATAAGACTATTTCCTAAGCTATGAAAGCAAGAAACTATATCTATGAAAGCAGGAAAACTATTCTTTTAACTTATGACAATTCAAATATAATGTTGGTGGTTTTGTGAATGCCTTCAGTGGTGACGGATAATATATCGATGGCACTTGACAACAAAGGACAATTCCAATGGTATAAGCTCAACATTAATCTCAATGGCAAAATGAAAGGTGTGGAGTAAACAATCCAATGAAAACTTAGCCATGATAAAAATAATGTTAAATACCCTGCATATTCATGTACAAACCATCAACAACATAACGAGATCATCATTATACTTCTACACTATGTAAGCAAAACTAGATTCAACCATTAACTAAGAAATGTAATTGCATTTTAATTCTAGGAAAGGAGATTGAGTAAAAAAAAATTATGATATGCCTACTCTAACCATTCAAACTACAATAAAGAAATGACTAAAAACAGAAATTAAAAACTGATATTAAAAAGTAAATTAACAATCTATATTAACCAACAACTAATTAAATAAAATCTATATAAAACTGAAGTAAGCAAGCTGTAACTAAAAACTGGAATTAAATCTATCCATCCATCAATCCTTGTCAAAGGAAAATCCAAATTAAAAACTCTACTCTATCTAATTAAAAAACTGTTTTAAACTTAACCGTAAAATTATAAAAGAAAGCATCATTTAACATCTACTTTGCACACGGGGTTAGTATAGAGAGAGAGAGAGAGAGACTTTCTAATTGCACACAAGGTTAGTATAGAGACTTGCATGTCTGTTCCTAATCTACAAAATCAATGCATGCTAATATGTATCAACATCTAACCTGCAAAAGAGAAGTAAAACAGTAAGCTACATCAAACTAATTAATTAAATAAAAACATGCATATACAGGAAATAAGAAAGAGCAATTTGAATTAAGAAATGCATAAATAAACATAAGAACAATCACCAAACTATTGGTGGCCCCCCCAGCAAGTCGTGGCTACCTCCTACAAGCACACCACGAACTTAACAAGGCGAATTCACCATGAAAGCTTGAAAACGCAGTTCTAGCACAATTCTAGCAATGTAAAAACTCAAAACAGAGTAAAATTGTTTTTCTGACAATTCTAATGCTTATGCTACTTGGTTAACAATTTGATGACCATCCTATCAGTATTTATAAGCTTACAACCCAAGTGGTTGACCACAGGCGGGTCGAACCACTTCTAATTTCGGCAAATTACAATAAATGATGCCCTAACTGACAAAACAGAGAAAGCCAATAATCGCCTTCTTTGGACAACTGAAACTGAGTTGTCTGGAGCTTAGAAGCTGGAGGGGGCAATCATGAAGAAAACCCATGTGCCTGATTTGTCCATCACTGGATGCGAATGCCATAACCACCAACTCACCCTGTGTTTTTGTGCAATATGGAGTGCTGGAATGAGTGTCGGATCAGGTACCGGAACGAGTGCTGGAACGAGTGTTGGATCAAGTGCCAGAACTGGAAACATGGTGCATTTTTCCCTGTAATATCATAAAAACATGAATTAGCTCTTAGAAACCATAAAATGTAATGAATTTTACTTGATTCAATCATTAAACATGAATTACACGTACCTTATGGCAATCATACCATTTTATCATGAAAATCTTCAAAAAGCTCCTTTAAAAGATGAAAAACGCATATGCACATGTAGCAAAAATGTATAATAACCATCATGAAAGTGATCATATCTCGGGCCCAACAATAGGCACCTTTGAACATAGTTGGCCAATAATAACCTTCTATAAAAAATTTGTATGTTGTCACTACTAGGGAAAAGTGGCCTCCACACATTCCTCTATGAAATTCCTCCAATGTTTGTTGGGATTTTAAATGATCTAAAAATCTAAGTAATATGCCATCAAGGTTTCTTCGAAAGAGTATTCCGGAGACCAGCACATATTGATTGGTTTTCATGCCCTTCTTTCTTTAGAAAACATTTCAATAGGAAATTGTCTAGTTTTCAAGTATAAAATAATATATTTATATCATTCATATTTTTCTAAAGATGAATCTTGTATGATAATGTGAGAGGAACTAACGGCTTCTATTCAAGTCATTAACTTACATAATCTTTTTCCTTTTACATCCTTGAGGGGTTTAATTTCTATATCATATTTTAGGAGTTTTTCAAGCCAATTCGCCCATCTTCCTTCTTTGAATTGTTGATTGAGTAATATTTTAATAGGGGAATGTGGAACAAAAGCTATTATATGGGAAGATAGAATATAAGTTTTGAAATGAGAAACTTCCTTGACCAAGGAATAAGCGTGTTTTTCTGTTGTTGAATATTTCAGTTCATAATCATGAAGATTTTTCTCATGAAGGAAATTGGAAGTTCTTCCCCTTTAGATTTTTTTGAGTGAGTATAGAAAAAATGGTTTCTTCTAAAGCAAATGAATACAATATAAAACCCCAGTCAAAGTATGGGCTAACCAAGACTAGAGAAGTTGCAATTTCATGTCTAATGTTAGTGAAAACCTTTTGAATTTATGGGATCCATTCAAAAGTTTGATTCTTCTTCCACAATTTTTTGATTGGCGTTATGATTGTGGCATAATATGGAATGAATCTTCACACAAAATTTATCTTTCCAAAGAAATATTGAACTATTTTTTGAGACATGGGGGAATTTAAGGCATTTATTTCCTTGATTCTTTCAGGATCAATGTATACTCCTTTATTCACAATATGACCAAGGATTTCCTTCTTATATTGCAAATAAACATTTTTTTGGATTCAAAGATATAGCATAAATTATGCAACGTTTAAAGACTTGTCAAAGATATTTGAAGTGTCATTCTCTTAATTTTGAATGGATTGTTAAGTCATACTAATAGCCTTCCATAAACTTCTTGATTGCATGATCCATAGCTCTTTGAAAAGTTGCACCAGCATTTTTTAGCCCAAATGGACTACGAACATAAACATATGTTCCCCATGGTGTGAAAAATGTTTCCTTAGGCATGTCTTCTTCAGCAATAAGTACTTAGTTATACCCAAAAAATGCATCCAACATTGACATTAATGTGGAACCAGTAACTTGTTTAAGTAATGCTTCCATATTTGGGAGAGGATAATTATATTTGACACTTGCTTTATTTATGTCTCAGAATTCTACACAAAGCTTGATCTTACCATTTTTTTCTAAACTGCCACTAAATTTGACAACCATTCTGAATGTTGGATTGAAAAAATTATACCCACCTTTTCAAATTTTCTAATTTTATCTTAACCAAAGGATCCGGTTTTGGATTGATTAGCCTTAATATTTGTTTAAATTGTTTGGCACCTTCTCTTAGGGGAATGGTATGTTGAAAGATATACTTATCATATTCCTTTAAGTCATCATAGGTCCAAGAAAAGACATATTTAAACTCTTGGAAAATGAGAGTGTATTTCCTAACCTCTTCATCTATACAATTGGTCCCCAAATTCAAATACTTTGCTTCTTTAGACATCCATGTATTCATCTTTTGAGTTTCTTGGAATTTTTTGAGAGATGATTCTTCTGTCACATTCAGATTCTTTATTTGATCATCTCTTGTCAAAAGATATTCTAGATCGAGAGATTTTTTTCAAGGTAGGTTGATTCTACTTTCGTGAGTTTCTTCCTTTTGGCCATTCTAACTTTCATCTTTTTCATTATCTAGATCAACTAGTAATGATCATGTTAAAATTTTGAAAACATGTTCATAATTCTCAAATACTTTCCAGTAGTCTTAATTATTTGGGACTGATGGATGAAAAACTCTCTTTACATGAATTGTGTTGGGATTTTGAGAAGCATTATCATTAAACAAAGAGGTTTCTAGTGCTAATGAATCTTCTTTATGGTTCTTTTCTCGGGGAATAAAGGTTAAATTGAAAGAATTAAATGAATCAATAATTTCCCATATCCTTTTTGCATAATACTTCATTTTTTACTTTTTTATTTTGTATTTTTTTATATGATTGATAACTAGCTCTAAATCTCTAGTCACTAATAGATATTTGAATTGCATATAAAGTGTGAGATTCAATCCTTGAATTAGTTCTTCACACTCTACTTCATTATTAGTACAAGGAAACTCAAGTCTAACTGCATGTGGATAAATGTGTGATTGAGGACTTTTAAAAACTATGCCAACTCCAATACCAAATTCAAAACAAGCACCATCGAATGAAATTTTCCAAAATCCTTGCAAGACATTTTATTCATTTTGTTTGGGGAAATTCATTTTATCTGTATTAAAGGCAGCATAATTCCCAATTCCAGCATCAATATAGTTTTGGAATGTTTTTGTCTCCTTTTTCCCAAAGGAGGTGGGATTCCTTTGTTCCTAAGGTACTCTAATCATTCTTCCATATTTATTTGGGATCATCATGCATATTCCATCATTCATAATATATCCCCCAATCATTGAACACGCTACTACATATGTGGTCGAAATTTGACAAAAACTTATGACGATAAGGATAAATCCAATCATGTTGTCATAAATTACGACATAATATTGAAATTTTAGTCTTTTTTCCTTTTTTTCCTGGGCACCCCGATGAACGTTGGACTTCTGAGACACATATATAATCGTCAATATTTCGACGATAGTTATTCGATCTATCAATGAATGTAGAGGATTACAACTACCCATTTGAAAATGGTTTAAGACTCACTATTTCACTTGACTTGATCAACTTCGACATAGTCAATGTTCTTCGGAAGATCAATAGAGGTTAGTGATTTTTACTATTTTGTTGTAAATGCAACAGTTATAAAATAATTTTATGCTCCTTGTTCATTGCATGATTTATTATTCTTATTGATATGTGTTACTGCTTCAAATCCAATTCTTGATTTGCATAGCTCAGATTTTTTACTTTGAAGGTTACAAATTTTTAATATTACTTTGTCTCTTTTTTAAATACCTAGATTGGATCCCTAACCCTTAGACCCTGTTTCATTTGGTGACACAAATTGTTCCCTAGGAAATGGGTATGAACATGTCTACTCAATTCCATTTAATTACCATATAATTTGTCTTGGTCTAGTTCTCTTTTATTGTTTTATTTTATTACTTTCTTATAGTCAAGCTTTGGAACTTATGTGGTAAAAATGTATGGTTTTGATTTGTTGATTAATTGTTGACTACTATTATAAACCATTAATAAATCTATGATGAAAATGGATTAATTCTCTTGTACATGTGTTGTCAATATAATTCAATGACATTTGTACCATAAGAATATATTTGTATATTAATGTACTTATATTACTTCAATGGATTTTGTTGTAAATATAGGAAATCCCAATGCCAACACCTGAAGAGAGTGAAAGGATGATTTCTAGGTTAAGGAAATTGGAGGCATATGTTGGTACTAATAAAGAAATGTGATTTCCCTTGCAATCAATGCAAGGGCTTGAAAAGAAGAATACTTGTAAGGAAAATAGTTGAAATACATTGTTGGATGTATGGGCATTTTCAAGGGGGGCATACTTATATATGTCTTTGTAATGATAATATTTATAAAATTTTCTTTCGTTTTAATATTTTTTATATACATTAATGTTATATATTGTTTGTAATTGTAAAGATAAATCCTCCTATGTGTCTGTATAAATATATGCCAAGTAGTAGTAGAAATATTATTGTACAGGATGTGGAAGATGTTATGGATATTGAAGATCAAGTCAAATTTATGGAAGAATATGACACTAATAATATTGTTGATCCGGATGATGGGACAAATAGATTGATCCAGGACATCTTTTCTCCTATCTATGAGGAAAATTATGGTGATATTTATGATGTACCTTTGCTTGAGAAGGAAGAACATCTCCTTTATGAATGCTCAAGAACAAATATTCTCTTTGCTATAATGTTGTTGGTGAACTAGAAGGTATTGAATGGTTTTTCAAACAGTTGTCTCAAACATATCCTAAGACATGTAATATAATTCATCACATATTATACATAAAGGTTGACTTTATTTTTCTCTATTTTTAGTGTCAATTAATGTGTAAATTAAGGATGAAATAGTTTTTATTAATGTTATTTACATTAATTAGTTATTTTTTGTGTTGTAGATTGTTAGGTGATTTTTTCTTACCACCGTCAAATAATTTACATCGCACATACTGATAGATGTGTGCCATTATGAAAGATACTGGAATGGAGTAGAAGGATATTGATGCATTTCCAAATGATCATATTATATATTATGAACAATATGTATCAAAAACAAAATGCCCACAATGTCAAATCAATAGATATTGAACCAATCAAGTAACAAAAAAGGTGCCTCACAAGGTTCTTTGTCATATTCTGATAATTCCATATTTGCAGTGATTTTTCAGGTGTCAAAGCATTGTATAGTTTATAGATTACCATGCATGGCATAGAAGTGAATATGGTGTTCTTGGAATGCGTGTATATGGTTCTGCATTTAGGAACATCGAATAAAGATGGAAAATTTTTAAAGAAGAACCATGTAATGTTAGGCGTTCATTGGAAGCTAACAGTGTCAATCCATTTGGTGAGATTAGGTTTGTTTATTCAGTGTGGCCTATTTTGTTATAAACAATAACCTTCCTCCTTGGATGTCAATAAAGAGGGATCACGCAATGTTGGCAATGATTGTTCCGTGTATTTGTTTGCAAAATTGGTTTGAATGTTGTATTTCTTAATTACTTATATATATACATGGTAGTAATTATGTGTACTTTAACCTAATTATTTAAGTGCCAAGTGAAAGATATGAATGTATATATTGATCCTCTTGTCGACGAGCTACTAAATTTATGGGTTGGCATCACTATGTATGAAATCTCTAAACCAATAAGGCAAAAGCAATTTCAATTCTATGGAATACTTACATGGACAATTCATGATGCCCCAAGGCTAACACATTTTTGTGGTATGTAACATATTATTGCACTTTAATAGTATATAAGTTTATGAAAATATGATGCATGCTTCCTAAATATCAATTCCTTGTTATATAAATAATATTGACATTAATCCATATCTTGCAATTCTTCAAACAAAGGGTAAATTTTCATGCCTAGTTTATAGTCCTAGAATGAAATTGTGGCATTCAAGAAGTCTAGGAAAGGAGGTATTTGATTATTATAGGTGCTTCCTCCCTAAGAACTATAGGTATCAAACTACAGAGAAACAATTTTTCAACTTGAAAGAAGAGACTGGAATAAAACCACGAAGAATGACACCTCACCTATGGAAGTTGGAATATAATAGAAATCATCAAGGTAAGCATTTTGTCTATGTGTCATATATATTAATGTTTTACAATTTTAATTTGTATTAAATTATGTTTATTGTATCTACCAATTATTGTTGTAATCTCATTAATTATTTTCCACAAGGAATGAAAATTTATTGTGTACAATTCAATAGGTTTCCCTATTATGAGCACCTATAAATAGCTCATGTGTTTCATACAATTCATATCGGGAAGAATATAACAGAAATTTTGTGGAGAATCATAGATGGAAGGAGTGACAAATAAAAAATTGTCAAAATTTATATTGATGTTTAGGAAGCCAATCATGCACTGCAAAATGTGATTTATTCAAATATAAATGGACACGGGATTTGCTTCAAACATAAAGAATATCTTAACGAAGAAAGGAGAATTTGGTGGGGTGAAAACTCATGACTGGCATACCTTCATTAAGGTAATTAGTTTGGTAGATTTCTATATTGGTAAATATAAGACTTTTTAGTATTATAATATGGTTTTAATTTCCTAAAACTTAATGATCCCTTTGTTGTTACAGTATGTTCTACCTCTATCTCTCCCTAACATCTATGACAACAATGTAAAACAAGTTATATGCGATCTTCAAAAATACATGACGTAAATGATAATGATTTATATGCAAAATATGTTGGATTACTGAGAGGGGGGTTGAATCAGTAATAGAGCAATTTAATCATTTTTCACCATAAAATGCAAGTGTTATATCAATGTAGCATTATCATCCAATAGTTGCATAGTAAATAAATAATGAACAAATGAGAAATCGCACACATACATAGTAAACCAGTGTTTTAAGTGGAAACCCGAAGTGGGAGAAAACCAAAGAATGTTTTTTTCTTATGTCTTTAAAAATTATGTTCATTGGAAGCACCAACTTCCTTTGTTTTCTAGCTGCAACTGGAAGGAGGCTCCAACCCCCTAATTTCTCAGGTTAGAACTTGAGGGAAGCTCCAACTCCCAAGTTATTTGGCTACAACCAGAAGGAGGCTACAACCCTCTATGTTCTTCAGCTACAACTGTAAGATGGCTACAACCACCTATCCTTGCCCCATCCAACCGCCCTGACGTATAAGTAGAATTATGGAACCACTGTCACACTATCACCGTGAGATATATTGTTGTAAACCTGTACCAATAAACCTGCACCAAACAACCTATACCAATAACCTGAATGATGCATCAACCATGCATCAACCTATACCTCAACCTATAATCAAATTGTACCATAAACAAGTGCATCAAACATGCACCAACTTGTACCTCAACCTGTACCATGAACAAGTGCATCAACCATGCACCAAATCTGTACAAATAACATGTCACAACAACCTGTCCAAACAGCCCATCACAACAACATGTATCATCAATCTTATCAACCAAATCAGATCTACTCACCAAGATCAATCACCAATACAACTCTCAAAGATTTGCATCAACCAAGCATAACACAACAACTCATAATCATCACCAAGATCAATATGTTCTTCTAATAATATACCAATACAAGTGTGTTACATCATCCATAAACCATGTGTCAACAATACTACTAATAAGTGCCTCCAACCATGTACCAAGTATGTACCAATCATGTATCAACTACTCATCAACTATGACTCATCAATATGTACCAACATCATCAACTATACACCTCGTGTATGTGTCAACTCATCAACTACTTGTCTCAACCATGTACCCAACATGTACCTCAACCAAAATCCTCATCAATTTCATCATCCAAATCTGATTTGTAACTCTGTAATAGACCTGGTGTATACCTGCAAACCTTCCTTAACTTTAACAACAAGAAACTAGCATTTTCATCAAACTTTACTTTAGTCTCACATGACTAATTTTGGATTAGTCAACAACCCTAACTTGAAATAATCATAACTATGTACCTATAATGAATAAATATCTACAAATGGTACACAATGTTCTTCAGTATATTTTATGCAATTCCTCCATACTTCACTACTTGGAACCTCTCAAAAAAGGATTTATAGAAAAAATGGCATAGCTTGTTGAATTTTGGCTTATTCTAGAGAGATAACTTGTAGAGCGTGCCCCGCACGGAATCTTTGTTGTATGGATATGAAAATTGTACACATAATACCACAGACTATACTCCAACCAATAAATTTGGTCTTACTGAATTTGTATCTTTTATGAAGACGTTATGATGTTTTTACCCGAAACACGTGTTTTAGACTAGTTTTGAGACTAGCCACAAACCATATTTTCCACGTAGTGTAACTCAAAAAATACAACGAACCACAAGCTAAAATTTGTATCACAACTACTTGGATATGTTTCAATTATGGGCTCCCAATTTCATAGTTAGAATCATTCTATAAAAAACATTATTTCGAAAATGGTGAGATGACCTGTAAATAACATACCTTAGAAAGCATCATCAAAAGAATTTATCCTCCCTTGAATTTCGACCTTCTTTACTTCACCTTCCCTCAGAAATTCGGCTTAGATATCCTTTGGTTACCTCAGTCACCTGTAGATATTCAATATTCTCAAGTGTGATTAAAATGAGAGAGTCTTTCCTCTTATTTATACTTTCATGTAGCTTCCTCAAGGGGTTACATTTTAACCATCTTAACCCACTTTCCTTATTTTAGGGTTAACCCACTTCTAATCACTTGTAAACTTAGTAATTTCTCCATTAAATTTATTATTTAAATAATTTATTTTGTATTCACTTTGAATTACAGTACACTCATCACTTCACTTTATTATTCACCTTCTAAAATCTCTTAAACCACTTTGACTACTTTGACCTTTTGGGGCTTCTAGATGACTCATGAGGGTTCTCCAACTTCACATGGCCATAAATCTCTAACCATGAGGAGTTATGTGAAATTCCACATACCACTGGAAATGGAATGACATGTACTATCCATATAGAATATTATTACCTGCAAATATATCAAAAACCATACCATTATCCATCAAACAAACTTGGGTTCATTACCTAAACCTTTCTCCAACTTCACATGGCCATAACTCTCTAACCGTGAGGACTTATGTGACGTTCCACATGCCACAGAAGATGGCATGACATGTACTACATATGGAATAGTCTTACCTGCAAATATATCAAAACTCATACCATTATCCATCAAACAAACTTGGGTCCATTACCCAAACCAGTGTGCTACCGGAATTCGCTATCGGACTTTCTTCAAGGTTGACATCAATGACAACCAACCCAATTAATCAATAATATTCCCCTTTGGAATTGATGCCAACACTCTAATACAATATTGAAATCATGTCACACATTCTCCCCCTTTACCTTTACCTTTGCATTTACCTTTGCATCTGATAAACCTCTCCCCCTTGGTCATCAATGGCAAAGGTATCTTTCCATCTGGGGTTACTCCCCCTAAATGAACTGTCCTTGGGACACTCCCCATGACTAAACTCTTCCTGAAACTGATCTTCCAACCTAAATTGTCCTCTTCATGATGCTTCCTCGTGTAGTTATAAGACATATGATAAGCATCCAAAATAATTCATTTTGGAGTAGAAATTACTCCGAGTCTCTAGCGAAGATACTCAAAGGCTTCTCTTGGAAGTGGTTGTGTAAAGATGTCTTCCACTTGTTTTTTTCTGCCCACATATTCAACTCAGATGTTCTTCTCTGCAACATGTTCACATAGAAAGTGATACTTTATTGGAACGTGCTTCATCTTGGAGTGCATCGGGCTCTTTGAGATGCTTATGACGCTTGTATTATCACAATAGATTGGAATGGGATCATCATACTCAACCTGTATATCTATCAGATTTTGTTTCATCCATATAACTTGTGTACATATGCAATATACTTTGCCTCAACTGCAGATAAGGATATTGATGATTGTTTATTTCTTAACCATGATACTAAACACTCACCCAAGTAGAACATTGCTCCGTTGGTGCTTCATCGATCATCAATGCAACTTGCCCAATCTGCATATCTGTAGGCAATAAGTGATAGATCATTTATTTTTGGATACCATAATCCAAAATCCTTTATTCCTTTGAGATATATGAAAATCCTCTTCACTGCTAATACATGTGATTCATTTGGTTCTTCTTGAAATTGTGCCACATGTCCAACTACCTGTGTTACATTTGGTTTGGATGTTGTCACATATAATAAGCTACCAATCATTGACCTGTATTTTCTCTGGTCTGTAGACTTTGAGTCATCATCTTTGCTCAACTTTCAACTGGTTTTCATAGGAGTGGTAACTAGTTTGGAATCTTCCATTCCGAACCTTTTTAGTATTTATCTGATATACTTAGTTTGAGAAATTAAAATTCCTTGGTTACGTTGACGTATTTGAAGACCCGAAAAGAAGGATAGTTCTTCAAGTAATGACATTTAAAATTCATTATGCATATCCTTTGCAAATTTTTTATTAACCTGTCATCATTGCTTCCGAAAATAATATCATCAACATAAACTTCAATTAATAAAATACTATATTGAGTTACCTTGATGTAGAGGTTGTTGTCTGCACTTCCTTTTCAGAACCCTTCCTGTTGTAGATATTTATCCAGTCTAGAGTACCATGCTATAGGAGCCTGTTTTAGACCATACAAGGCCTTTTTTAATTTGCACATGTAATATGCATTCTCTGACAACTGAAATCCTTCTGGTTGTTCTATGTAGACTTCTTCTTCATCTTTTTCTTCTTCTTCGTAAAGTTGTTCCACTAATTCATTTTCTTCTTCCTTTGATTCTTGTCCACCTGTTTCATCAATTGTTACATTGATGCTTTCCACAACTTTGTTCAATCTTAGATTGTAACACTTGTATGATTTCCTTTTACTTGAGTAACCAACAAGTACTCCTTTTTCCACACGAGAGTCAAACTTTCCCATTCTACCATCTTCTATTTTTATGTATCACTTGCTTCCAAATATTTTGAAGTGCTATACATTTGTTGGTCTTCCTTTCCATAGCTTGTAGGGAGTTTTGTCATTGTTGTTTCTGAGCATTACTTTTTTTTGAATGTGAACTGTTGTATGCATTGCATGTGTCCAAAAAATATATGTCAATTTGGAATCCATTAGCGTTGTTCGGGCCATTTCCTTTTTAATTAACATCCATAATGTTCCTTTGTCTCTGAACCACTCTCTGAACCAATCTATGAATCTGTGCTCTCGCCCACTATCATATATCTATCCAAACCTGCTAAGTGTTCTTACAAATCCATCTATGTCCATACTATCTAAGACTCTATTGCACAACTGTCCATAATGTTGACCCATTTACTTCTGCTAACTAATTGCTCGAGATCTGTCTACTCAAACTCTGCAAGCTACTTGAAGGATGGTTCTTTGGTCTGTCGCAACTATTGCATAGACTCCCCTCGTCTAATTTTCATATTACTTGGGAGTCTCTAATCCAGATGGCTCAGAACAATTCATGCTCTGGTGTGTATTCATCATCATCTTCAATGGTAGATTCATCATCATATTCATTGGTAGATTCATTATCTCTTTGACCTCTGACTTCTTTCTTTCTGTCTATGGATTCATCTTTCACTACAATGCCTGAAAGTACAATCTCTTGAAAATGTTACTTATTTACCTGTCCTTCCTTTCTTTCAGTTATTTTCCAACCCTTTATGTATCTGACATCTTTATTTTTCTCTATAGAATTTTCTTCATCTCGTTTTATTGTCAATATTGCGATCTCTGGTACATGGTCTTTGTTCACCTGTTCTTCATATTTTCCTATACATATTTTCTTATATCTGATATCAGTGTTCTCTTTCATGGAAGTATCGATCATGCTTCTACAATCACTAGCTATGTGTCCATAGTTATGACCTTTGTAACAGTCAATTTTACGTGTGGCCACATAGGCACTTATTGCTTGAACATTTCTTTTATAATCCCTGTAATCTGCAACCTTATGTCCAAAATTAGTACAATAAAAACAATGACCATAAAATAAATTTTCATACTTGGGAGTGAATGATCTTCTTTGTGGTGTAGTCCTTCTGAATTCCTGCCTTAACTGATCA
This sequence comes from Picea mariana, assembly GCA_032191745.1. Lineage (NCBI taxonomy): Eukaryota > Viridiplantae > Streptophyta > Pinopsida > Pinales > Pinaceae > Picea > Picea mariana. The sequence continues at coordinate 32,412 of JASDQU010100900.1, forward strand.
TGATCATGATTGAAGCTTCTTTGTGTCTTGAACATGGATGGTCTTCTTGAAGATGTATCTTCAATAGTTTTCTTAGATTATGGCTGACCATGATTCCTTCCTTTGAGTACTTCTGCATAACTATTTCTATTTTTTTCATTCTTCTTTTCTAGCAACCTAGAATGCTTCTCTTCATTCTCTATAACTGATGTGGATGTTTCTGTCTCTTCAACTTTCTTTTTGATCTTGACGATTTTACTTCTCAATGTGACAACTTATTCTTCAAACTTCTCAACCTCTTCTTCTTTCTTCATTATATGAGACTTCATGACTTCTTCTGTTCTTTTCGCTTCTTCTAGCTGAGTTCTCAAGTTCTCAATGACCTGTTGGGATTCTTCAAAAATGTAAAAACTTTCCTTTTATTTCATCAATTCTTTCTTGAGTGACTTATTTTCTTCTCTTAGTTCATCTAAATCACTATTCAATTCTTCTTCATAATTGTCTTCCTTTTCAACTAGTTTTTTTTGTCTCATTTCCTTCATGGCATTCTATTTAAGGATGTCTATGTTTTTCGCAATTAAAGCAAAACAACATACCTCTGGTGATTATGTACTCTTCGTCTTTTGAATCTGTTTGACATGGTGAACATAAATCTTCTTGATTTGTATTTGCATATTCTTTGGAATTTTCTAAATCTACGATGGGTGAAGAATATATGTCATGTAACTTATCCCAAATTTCTTTTGTTGATGAACATTTACCAACCTTTTCTCTTATCGGATTAGGTAATCCTTCCTGGATGAAATCCATTGCTATTTTGTTATTCTTCTTCAATTCCTTATTGGTTGCAGTCTTTTCCCTTTTTGACCTATCATATCATGTAACAACTGATAGCCAAATATAATTTCCATGTGCCTGTAAAAATATTTTTGTCCTTATTCTCCACATATCATACTTAAAACCATTTTGACCATTAAACATTGGTACTCCATTCTCAGAATAATCCATGATCTCCTTCCAGTGGTTAAACTGTTTCCTGAAGGAACCGACTATGAAACCAATTGTTGGATTACTGATAGGGGGGGTGAATCAGTAATAGAGAAATTTAATCATTTTTCACCATAAAATGCAAGTGTTATATCAATGTAGAATTATCATCCAATAGTTGCAGAGTAAATAAACAATGAATAAATGAGCAATCACACACATACACAATACACCAATGTTTTACCTGGAAACCAAAAGGGAGAGAAAACCACAGAATGTTTTTTCTTATATGTATTTAAAAATTACATTCATTGGAAGCACCAACTTCCTTTGTTTTCCAGCTGCAACTGGGAGGAGGCTCCAACCCCCTAATTTCTTAGGCTACAACCTGAGGGAAGCTCCAACTCCCTAATTATCTAGCTATAACCAGAAGGAGGCTACAACCCCCTATGTTCTTCAGATACAACTAGAAGGTGGCTAAAAACAGAAGGAGGCCACAACCCCCTATGTTCTCCATATATAACTGGAAGTTGGCTACAACCACTTGTCCTATCCTCGTCCAACCACCCTAACGTATAAGTAGAATGATGGAACCATTGTCACACTATCACTATGAGATATATTGTTGTAAACCTGTACCAATCAACCTGCACCAAACAACATGTACCAATAACCTAAACCATGCATCAACCTATACCTCAACCTGTAATCAACATGTATCATAAACAAGTGCATCAACCATGCACCAACATGTACCTCAACCTGTACCATGAGCAAGTGCATCAACCATGCACCAAACCTGTAAAAATAACATGTCACAACAACATGTCCAAATAACCTATCACAACAACCTGTCTCATCAATCTTATCAACCAAATCATATCTACTCACCAAGATCAATTACCAAAACAACTTTGAAATATGTGCATCAACCAAGCATAACACAACAACTCATAATCATCACCAAGATCAATATGTTATTCTAATAATATACCAATACAAGTATGATACATCATCCATAAACCATATGTCAACAATACTACTAACAAGTTCATCCAACCATGTATCAAGTATGTACCAATCATGTATCAACTACTCATCAACTATGACTCGTCAATATGTACCAACATCATCAACTATACACCTCATGTATGTGTCAACTCATCAACTACTTGTCTCAACCATGTACCCAACATGTACCTCAACCAAAATCCCTCATCAATTTCAACATCCAAAACTGATTTGTAACTCTGTAATAGACCTTGTGTATAATATCACATACCTACAAACCTTCCTTAAATTTAACAACAAGAGACTAGCATTTTCTTCAAACTTTACTTTAGTCTCACATGACTCATTTTGGATTAGTCAACAACCCTAACTTGAAATAATCATAACTATGTACCTGTAATGAATAAAGATTTAAATATGGTACATAGTGTTCTTTAGTGTCTTTTACGCAATTCCTCCATACTTCACTACTTTGAACCTCTCAGAAAAGGAGTTATAGCAAAAATGGCATACCTTGTTGAATTCTGGCATATTCTAGAGAGCGAACTTGTAGAGCGTGCCCCACATGGAATATTTGTTGTATGGATATGAAAATTGTACACATAATACTACAGAATTTAATATAACCAATACATTTGTTCTTACTGAATTTGGATCTTTTATGAAGAAGTTATGACATTTTTACCCAAAACACTTGTTTTAGACTAGTTTCAGGACTAGCCACAAATCCTATTTTCCACGGAGTGTAACTCCAAAAATACAATGACCCAAAAACTGAAATTTGTATCAAAGATACTTGGATATGTTTCCTCAATGGCCTCCCAATTTCACTGTCTAGATCGTTCTAGAAACAAACTTATTGCAATAGTGGTGAGATGACCTATAAATAACATACCTTAGAAAGCATCATCAAAAGAATTTATCCTCCCTTGAATCTCGGCCTTCTTTAATTCACCTTCCCTCTGAAATTCGGCTTAGATATCCTTTGGTTACCTCAATCACCTATAGATATTCAATATGCTTAAGTGTGATTAAAATGAGAGAGCCATGACTCATATTTATACTTTCATGTAGCTTCCTCAAGGGGTTACCTTTTAACCATCTTAACCCACTTTCCTTATTTTAGGGTTAACCCACTTCTAAACACTTGTCAACTTAGTAATTTCTCTATTAAATTTATTATTTAAATAATTTATTGTGTATTCACTTTGACTTATAGTACACTCATCACTTCACTTTATTATTTACCTTCTAAAATATCTTAAACCACTTTGACTACTTTGACCTTTTGGGGCTTCTAAATGACTTGTGAGGGTTAGCCAACTTCACATGGCCATAACTCTCTAACCATGATGAGTTATGTGATGTTACACATACCACTAGAAATGGAATGACATGTACTATCCATCCAAAATATTCTTACCTACAAATATATCAAAACTCATACCATTATCCATCAAAAAAACTTGGGTCCATTACCCAAACCTTTCTTCAACATCACATGACCATAACTCTCTAACCGTGAGGAGTTATGTGGATTTTTGCATACCACTGGAAATGGAATGACATGTAATATCCATCTGGAATAGTCTTACCTACAAATATATCAAAAATCATACCATTATCCATCAAACCATTGTGCTACGTCCATTACCCAAACCTTTGTGCTACTGGAATTCTCTACCAGACTTTCTTCAAGGGTTGACATCAATGAAAACCAACCCAAATAATAAACAAAACAGTTGTTTCTCAACTTGTCGACATTTGTTTTACTTTCAATGTATATACATTTTTGTCAGAAATTCCTTGGCTAATGTGTGAAATGAAAAAGCATCTACCTCCGACATTTTTCAATGCACAAGAACAGTACCTCATACACCAAGTTAAGGAGATTGAAATGTGTGGACCTGTACACACAAGGTCAATGTGGATGGTGGAGAGGCACTTGAAATCATTGAAGGATTATGTTAGACAAAGAGCATGTCCTGAAGAATCTATGATGGAGGGCTTTATCGTATATCAATATTTGGTGTAAATTAGTCTGTATCTTCTTAAATTAGCAGAAAAAATCATGAAGGTGCCTCGGATTTGGGATGTCAATTCCATTAACAAATTTGAAGGGGAGGTTCTCGTCAGGAAAGGTAGAATGAGGAAATTGAAAGGTAATTAGATGGTATAGATATATAATACTTTTCATTAATATTGATTTATTTCTATATTGTACTTATTTAATTTTTATTTATCTTCCATGATCAATTATTAATCTTTATTCTAATTAATAATTTTTATTCTTTTTTCATACAGTTTGTCAAGAGTCAGATGCACTACATTTATACATCGCAAACAATCTTGATTGGATGAATGTATGGATATATCGATGTATGCAATGTAATGGTAGGTTATCATGGGAAGGGGTGGCTACTTTGCTTAAATAATCTCATTGTAATCAAGATGACAATCTTACTGAGAGAGAAATCCATTTAGCATATGGTTTAAAAGATCAACATGTAAGCATATTATTCACCCACGTCATATTTTTTTTCCAATATATTAATCTATGTGGTGTTCTTTTTAATAAAAATTTCCTAAGTCTAAATATGTTTATTGATTGAAAATGATTTTTTTTATGTGTCAGGCATATTGCAGTTGACACACCACAAGGATATGTGGTGAAATGGTCATAAATTTGGCATCAAAAAGTTGGATGACAAGAACAAAATCTCTTATTTTGGGATCATTGTAAACTTTTAGGTCACTGATGTATCTTCAAGAAGTGATAGGCATCCAACAATATCGGAAAATAGATATTACGGGTATTTGGATGATATAATAAAATCTGACTTTAAATCCTTCAAGCTATTTATTTTCAAGGTCAAATGGTATAGGTTACAGATGAATCAACATGATCCAGATAGAACTCTTATTGAGTGTGCCAATGGATTTACCATGGTTAATACAAGGACGTTTGAGTTGGGTACAAAAACTTATGTTCTTCCAAGCCAATGTGAGCAAGTATTTTATTCAAAGGTTTCAGGTTATGACGTAGACCCCCGACCCTCGGGCCGAGATCCACACAGTATCGTTCTAAATTCTCCTCAAGTCGAAGTGGATTTCTTGGATTCCTATTGGAACCTTGCAAATATGATCCATGGGTCCTTTGTGAAAACCCGCCCTGCACAACTTGACACCAGGCGTGAGCCTCACATCTCCTTGTGACCACAATCGGGCTTTGATGCAAGCGCCCTTCGTGACTCGCTACCTTGCAAGTTGGTGAGTCGAAGACCCTCGAATCTTCTTTCGCAAACCTCTGATACCCGAGAGGACGATAAGGGTATGGCTCCCTCCTCATTAGCACCTCTTCAAGTGACCGTCGGCTAGAGCCTAACTCTAGCACCCCTCGCAACTCGCAACTTCATGAGTTGGAGTGTTGAGCCTTCGTGCTCCTTCTTCACGAAACCCCGAAACATGATAAGTCAGTGATGGGTGACCCCTTCCAAGGTGATGCGCGTACTCCACCTGTCACCTACCTCTGTCTTCTCTGTGTGCTTTATTATTATGCCACCTTTCAGCCACGCGATCCCCACCAAACGGATATGCCACGTGTTCACACGAGCCTCAGCGCTCGGCACTTCATGACTTCTGCAGTCAAAAATAAACTCTCTCAACCCCCAAACTCTCRATACGTGATACCACGCAAGGGTTCTGATCCAACGGTTCTCCCGCGGCTTAGATCCAACAGCCTGGATCTCCTTCTCTGATCCTCACAACTCGGGACTTCRTGAAACCAAAGATATTTGGTCTGCCCTCCAAACTTACGAACCCGAAATTCGCGAGATCATCCAATGATGTGGGTTGAACCAAGATCAATGGCTCACGTCGATTCTTGATGTTAGGGTGGTGAGTTCATCCAACTCCTAACCGTATTACAGTTTCACTGGATCCTACGGTCCTCATGATTTCATGAGCTCTCCTCGGAGAATTCTGACCATCCAATTCACTCCTCAATGGCTTCTGCCAAACGACTGAGTGTTCTCCCTCATAAACTTAATTTATATGCGATGGATTCAATTTATATCTCCCTTTGAACACTTCAAAGGTGTTATCCCTCCTGAGCTTTCACTTTCAAACTCCATCTTCCCAAAAGGATCTCTTCTCGCACTCCTTGCGGCAAACCTTCAAATAACCTCTGGTTATTTGAGTCTCTGACCCTATGCACTCCTTGCAATATTGATCCTTCAACCTTCCTTCTGGATTTATAAAATCCAAAGCTTCAATTGGCCTGCGCACACCTTGCACAGCTCTATGCTTCACCTGCACTTCAGCTGATATGAGAACAACGGTATCCCTCCTGAGCTTTCTGAGATAAAACTCAGACCCTCATCAACGCACACCTTCCAGATGTCCATTGCACTCCTTGCAAGAATCCTCAGAGGGAAAAACAATTGAAACTCATTCTACTCCTCTTGCAGACTTCATACACTCAACATGAAATCATACATCCCACACAGCATTGAAACAAATGCATAACAGAGAAATAAAACCACTGTAAACATACCATTTAACAAAGGTAAATAGTGAACATCATCACACCATGAAAGTTGAGTCAAAGATTCATATATTAACTCAAGTGCTCTTGTACATGGGTATAGCTCTCTACTACAGCTCTCCAGCTTATGAATTCTGAATGATCATCAAAAGTTACAATGATACAAGGGTGAGGGTGTCTATATTTGTTTTCCCTCCTATGCTTCTAAAACTGTCTAATCTAACATTCCTATCTACCTACTTTACATTAACAGACTTAAATTCCTAATACATCTGACAGATGAGGGTAATCTCTCTAGATCTGTTCATATCTCCAAGACATAAATGTAAGTACGCCTTTTCCTAGCTATTACATTAATGCTTCAAATTTCAAAATTTAAAACGTTTTCATAAAAGCGTGCTCCTTTTCCCCATCTGCGCGTCCAGTTGTTTCTTTGGATAGGCACATGCTTTGTCTTTGTTCAATGCTCCTACATCATACTCCCTCGCTTGAAAATTTTCATGAGCTCTTGCACGGTCTGTCCATGCTTTTGAATTTATGCTTCATCCTCCCAACTGGCATCTTCAACTGGATGTCCCATCCACTTGACCAAGTTTTCAAAATACTCCTTTATTTTGGTCTTTTTACTAACCCTTTTGTCAATTATGCTTTCCATTTGAAGCTTTTCATCTATAGGCATTTGTTTTTTCCATTGAATTTATTTATGTTCCTCCTCGGTTCCTGCTTCTTCAGCTCTGTAAGGGTACAAATCCGCAACATTGAATATCGATGAGATTTTGATCCCATCGGATAAATCAATTTCATATGTGTTTGCCCCAAATTTCCTTGTGACCTTGCATGTCCAATCTTTTTCATCTTCATCTTATTATATGTTCGCCTTGGGAACCTCTCCTTCCTCAGATGTGTAAGAACCAGATCACCAACTTCAAATTGAAGTTCCCTCCTGTGTTGATCCGCTCTCCACTTGTATTCTTGACTTGAACTCTACAATCGCTCCTTAATTTGGTTGTGAAGCTCTTTCATTCCTTCTGCAAAGTCATCTGCACTAGCACTCCTGAATTCAGCTTATTCTGCATCTTTCAATTCAGAAATTCCCCTTGGCTACATTCCATATACAATCTGGAATGGAATATGCCCTGTGCTTCTATTGAGTAAATCATTGTAAGTGAATTCCACCTGTGGTAGAATGTGATCCCACTGGCTATGGTGTTCAGTCACTAAGCTCCTCAACAAATCTCCCAAGCTCTTGTTTACGACCTCTATTTTTCCATCCGTCTGAGGATGATACGCTGAGCTGAAAGACAAACTTGTCCCCAACTTCTTCCATAAGGTCCTCCAGAAATGTCCTACGAACTTGGTATCTTGATCAGACACGATACTCTTTGGCAAGCCGTGAAGTCTGACGACTTCCTTGAAAACAGGTTCGCAATATGAGTTGTGTCGCTATTTTTCTGGCATGGTATGAAATGTGCCATCTTTGAAAATCTATCGACTACCACAAATATTGAATCACATCCTCTTTGTGTCCTTGGCAATCCCAATATGAAATCCATGCTCACTACATCCCACAGCCACCTATCCATAAATTTCTTCACATATGTCCTCATCCCCGACCAATAATATGAGCCATTCAACTTTGAGAACATCTTTTCATGACCGAAATGTCCGGCCAATCCTCCACTGTGTTTTTCCTTCAGCAAATTCTCCCTCATGGAGCATTTTGGAATAGATAGTTGATTTCTCCTGAACAATAATCCATCCTGGATCATGTATTCAGTCCATTGTCTTCTATCTCTGAGAATTGGATTCTCAAATGCCTCATATGCCTCCTTGAAGTCTGGGTCATCCTTGTACATTTCTTTGAGATTATCAAAACCCAAAGTCTTGGCTCTGAATTCCTGCATAAGGAAACATTTCCTGCTCAAAGCATCAGCAACTTTGTTAGCAGTTCTAGAAATATGCTTAGTCACAAAAGTAAAATTATACATGTATTCAACTCATTTAGCATGTTTTTGGTTTAACTTCTCCTGTCAAGTCATGAATTGTAAAGCGTGATTATCGTTGTACAAAACAAACTCCTTGGGAATCAAATAGTGTCTCCATTTCTTCAGTGCTTGTATGACTGCATAGAATTCTTTGTCATATGTGGAGTACTTAATCTTTGCTTCATCCAGTTTTTCGCTGAAGTACGCGACTGGCCTGTCGTCTTGGCTCAAGACCATTCCAATTGCAGATACACTTGCATCACACCTGACCTAGAATGTCTTGTTAAAATCCGGCAAAACCAAAATTTGTTGCTCAGTGATCTTCTTCTTTAGCAACTTGAAGCTCTTTTCTGCTTCCTTCGTCCAGTGAAAATATTTATGTCTTTTCTTCACCGTATCCATCATTGGTGTGTTGATTCCACTGAAKTTTTGGATAAATTTCATGTAGAATCTAGCCAAACCATGGAAGCTTCGAACTTCAAACACACTCTTCGACGATGGCCAATTCTTAATCGCCTCTATCTTTTCCGGATCCATCTTCAACTCATTTGCAGAGATAACAAAACCCAAATAAATGAGTTATGTCCTCATAAATGATGATTTCTTCATGTTGATCAGCAATTTCTCCTGTTGTAATCTCCTCATTACTACAACTAGATGCTTTAAGTGTTCTGCTTCTATCTTGCTGAAAATTAATATATCGTCAAGATATAGAATGACGAATTTCCCAATGAAATCCTTCAAGACTCCATTCATAAACCTCATGAAATTATTGGGTGCATTCATTAAGCCAAATGGCATGACAAGCCATTCATATAGCCCCTCATTCGTCTTGAATGTTGTCTTCCATTCATCACCTTCTCTCATTCAAATTTGATGATACCCGCTTTTCAAATCAATCTTTGAAAAAAAATTTGCTCCACTCAAGCAATCCATCAAGTCGTCCATCCTTGGCAATGGAAATCTGTATCTGATGGTAATCTTATTGATTTCCCTTGATTTTGTACACATTCTCCAGCCTCCATCTTTCTTTGAGCTGAGCACTATCGGAACAGCGCATGGACTCAAGCTCTCCCAAATCAATCCTTTGTCCATTAAGTCCTGGACCTGTCTCTTAACTTCTTCATTTTCCTACGGTGTCAACCGATATGTTGCTTTTTTTGGTAAACTAGCTCTAGGTATAAGATCGATATGATGACTTATACTCTTGATAGGTGGCAACGAACAAGGTTTTTTGTCCACTACTATATCAGCAAATTCTTCCAGCAACTCCTGGATTTCTTCTAGTAGATCATCTATCCTCATACTGGTCAAAACAATTTTGGGCTTCCTGACTACAACAAATTGTGTGTCTTCCTTCTTCTTAATCTCATCAAGAAGTTCCTTCCCACTCATGAGAAGTACAGTGTTGCTCATCTCTATTTTCACCTCTTTATCCTTAATCGGGAGCAACATGTGAGTCCTACCATTTTTCTCTAGGGTGTATGTGTTCTTTCTTCCATCATGAACCATGTTTCTATCATATTGCCATGGTTTACCCAGCAATAGATGACAAACATCCATGGGAATGACATCACACAATATTTCATCTTTATATCCTCCTATTTTAAATTCAACTAAACACTATTTAGTGACATTTACCTGATGTCCTTTTCTAGCTTTTCTACCATCTCTATAGATACGAGATTATCTATGCTACCACTGTCCACTATGACCTTGCATACCCTATCCTTGGTTTTGCAAGCATTCTGAAACACACTGTTTCTTTGGGTTGGGTTCTCTGCCTCCTTCTCTGCTTTCAAGAGAACTTTCCTCATCACCAAAGATCTTCTGCCCTCAGCTTCTTTTGCCTCAACATTCCATCCTTGAGCTTCGGCAATGTGAGTTTCACCACCATATTTTTTCTTATTTGGACACTCATAGGATTTATGTCCAATTTTTCCACTGACAAAGCATTTCACTTCACCTCCTCTGCCTATTCCTCTTCCTTTGACTCGAGGAAAAACATTCCTATCAGCATATTGCCTTCCTTGTGAGCTTCCTCCTCTCTCAAGTTGAATTTGAGGTTTCTTCCTCTCTTCTTTAGGTTTCTCAGTCCTGTCTTGGGCAATTGTTTTGCCTCTGGCTTGACTTTTGCCTCGGCCTCTTTGACCTTGCTTCCGGCTCAGCTTCTCTTTAGCTTTCAGATCCATATGATAAGCATCTTCCACGTTTTGAATGGTCATCATGCTCATCTCATCTTGAATGTCATATCGCAGACCATTCATGTACCTGGCAACTTTTTCATCATCACTTTCTCGATGACCTGCTCTGATGTTTATGTTGTAGAATTCTTCAGTGTATTCCTTCACTAACATCAGCTTCTGTCTCAAATTCTGCATCCTTCGAAACAAAGAGATTTCATAATCCTTGGGTATGAATTTGGCTTTCATCTTTGCAACCATTCTATCCCAGCTTTTGATTTTTTGTTTTCCCTTGTAGCGTCTGTCAGCCTATAGTTCATCCCACCATAGTGTTGCATGCCCTTTAAGCCTAGTAATGGCATGTTTGAATTTCTTGTCTTCCTCGACATCCTCGTAGTCGAAGTATTTGTCTAGAGCTCTAATCCAGTCTAGAATTTCTTCAACATCCAAGTTGCCTTCGTATACTGGAATGTCCATTTTTTCTCTAGCACCTATCCTTGCAATAGCCCTAAATAGGCGTTCGTCTGCAGCATCTTCGACTGCAACTTATTCTCCTTCGTTTCCAGCTTCATTTTCACTTTCAGCTTCGCTGATATCCCCAACGTCAACTGTGCACCTCTATGTTATCTCCATAGCATCAAGCCTAGCACATAACTCAAGCAATTCTCTTTCCACTGCTGGATCAAGCATTGGCCTATCTCTTCTTCTTGACAGCATGGCTATAAAATTTTCTCTCTTCTCTCTGCTACAGAAGCAAAGAATTTGTTCTGTGCTCTGATATAACTTGATGTTGTGTATCGGAGTATTTTCTTTATCTACTCTACCTCCTTCTGCCTGAAATATATAGACAAGATCAGGCTCTGATACCACTTTGGCACAGACCCCCAACCCTCAGGCCGAAATCTACACAGGATCGTAAATTCTCCTCGAGCTGAAGCAGATTTCTTGGATTCCTATTGGAACCTCGTAAATCTGATCCACAGGTCCTTCGTGAAAACCCACCCTACACAACTTGACACCAGGTACGAGCCTCACATATCCTTGCAACCACAACTGGGCTTTGACGCAAGTTCCCTTCTTGACTCGCTACCTCACGAGTTCGTGAGTCAAAGACCCTCGAATATTCTTTCGCAAACCTCTGATACCAAAGAGGATGATACGGGTATGGCTCCCTCCTCGTTAGCGCCTCTTCAAGCAACCGCCGGCTAGAGCCTAACTCCATCACCCCTTGCAACTCGCAACTTCATTAGTTGGAGTGTTGAGCCTTCGTGCTCCTTCTTCACGAAACCCTGAAGCATGATAAGTTAGTGATGGGTTGACCCCTTCCAAGGTGACGTGTGTACGCCACCTGTTGCCTACTTCTGTCTTCTCTGTGTCCTTTATTATTACGCCACCTATCATCCACACGATCCCCACCAAATGAATATGCCATGAGTTTGCACGAGCCTCAACGCTCGGCACTTCATGACTTCTACAATCGAAAAGAAACTCTCTCAACCCCTAAACTCCTGATGCGTGATACCACGCGAGGGTTCTGATCCAACGGTTCTCTCGTGGATCGGATCCAATGGTCTGGATCTCCTTCTCTGCTCCTCACTACTCGAGACTTCGCAAAACCAAAGATATTTGTTCTGCCCTCCAAACTTACGAACCCCAAATTCGTGAGATGATCCAATGACATGGGTTGAACCAAGATCAACGGCTCATGTTGATTCTTTATGTTAGGGTGGTGAGTCCATCCAACTCCTAACCATCTTACAGTTTCACTGGATCCTACAGTCCTCACGATTTTGCGAGCTCTCCTCGAAGAATTCTGACCGTCCAATTCACTCCTAAATGGCTTCTTCCCAATGACTGAGTGTTCTCCCTCCTGAACTTAATTTCTGTGCGACGGCTTCAATTTTCATCTCCCTTTGAACACTTCAAAGGTGTTATCCCCCCTAAGATTTCACTTGCAAACTCCAGCTTCCCAAAAGGATCTCTGCTTGCACTCCTTGTGGAAAACCTTCAAATAACCTCTAGTTATTTGAGTCTCTGACCCTGTTCACTCCTTGCAGCAGTGGTACTTCAACCTTCCTTTTGGATTTATAAATTCCAAAGCTTCAATTGGCCTACGCACACCTTGCATGGCTCTGTGCTTCACCTGCACTTCAGCTGATATGAGAACAATTGTATCCCTCCTGAGCTTTCTGAGATAAAACTCAGACCCTCTTCAACGCACACCTTCCGGACGTCCACTGCAATCCTTGCAGGAATCCTCAAAGGGAAAAACAATTGAAACTCTTTATACTCCTCTTGTAGACTTCATACACTCAACATGAAATCATACATCCCACACAGCATTGAAACAAATGCATAACAAAGAAATAAAACAACCATAAACATACCATTTAACAAAGGTAAACAGTGAACATCATAACACCATGAAAGTTGAGTCAAAGCTTCATATATTAACTCAAGTGCTCCTGTACATGGGTTCTTCTCTACAGCTCTCCAGCTTATGAATTTTGAATGATCATCAAAAGTTACAATGATACAAGGGTGAGGGTTTCTATATTCCTTTTCCCTTCTATGCTTCTAAAACTGTCTAATCTAACATTCATATCTACCCACTTTACATTAACAGACTTAAATGCCTAATACATCCAGTAGATGAGAGTAATCTCTCCAGATCTATTCATATCTCCAAGACATAAATGTAAGTACGCCTTTTCCTAGCTATTACATTAATGCTTCAAATTTCAAAATTTAAATTTTTTTCATAAAAACGTGCTTCTTTTCCCCATCTGCGCATCCAACTGTTTCTTTGGCTAGGCACATGGTTTGGCTTTGTTCGATGCTCCTACATCAGGTTACAAAGTAGGTTGGTCATACATTGTCAGATATGATCCAAGAGGAGGACCTATAAAGTATAATGTACCATAAAAAGATGATATTGAAGAAGAAGAAGATGCAGAGGAGCATGAGGTAGATGTATTGTCAGATGAAGAAGTTGAAGAAGTTGAGCCAGATGTAGATGAAAAAGTTATCTACAATCATATTGAAAATGATATTATCGAAAATGACTTTGATGGTGATAATGTTGATACAACCAATTTTTTCAACATCAATTATGAACCAGACGATATAGATGTAGACTTGGATGAAGAAGAATATGATCAACGATATTGCGGAAATGATGAAATGTATAAGTTATGTGATTATATCTTTTGTGTGATTTTTCTCTTTAAAGTATTTATTTATATGGGTTAATCATCATCATCATCGTCATGATTTTCATCATCATGATCAAAATTGTCATCATCCTCATCATCATCATCGTCATTGTCATCACTATCGTGATTATCCTCTTGGTTTCGTCATCATATTCATCGTCGATGTACTTGTTTTCATTTTCATCACCATAACCAACATTGTCATCGTTTTCGTCATTGTCGTCATCATCGTCATCATCGTCATTGTCCTCATCATCATTGTCATAATGTAATATACCAGATATAAAAAGTATGTAGAACAGAAATAAAATGCTAGAAATGGTAAAATAACAGTAATATAACCAGCATAATCTCCACAATAACACAGAAATGATATAAGAACAACAACAGAAATAGCACTTTGATTCAGAAAGAAATGTCCATGGGCCTCTTCGAGGGGGAAACCTCCAGTCGATCAGCGCTCTGTTACAATAATATCCAAGCTCGGGTTTTCATACCCTCGACCCTTATTTATACTAAATATGTCTATTAAGAGAAGCATCTAGAGGAAGATCCTTCTAGAAGCGGAAGCTTCTATTAGGTCTTCTTACATCTTCCTTATTCTATTTTATTGAAAGGCCTTATTAATATTGACCTTTATTACATCTGAATATATTGATCTACCTATGTGTGGGTTAGGACCCTAACATGTCCACCCCCTTAAAAACAGCCTTGTCCTCAAGGCTTGAGATGTGGAAACTGCTGCAGAATGGCAGTCGGTTCCCAAGTGGCATCTGCTGGAGTTGTATCTTTCCACTGGACTAGCACTTCCTTGATGGTTCTCTAACACAGGCGACACTCATGCTGGTCCAAAACTGCTTCTAGCTATAGCCAAATGGATCCTTCTTAAGCTAACTCAGGAAGGTTGGTTTGAATTTGGCACCTAGTTCCAATCACCTTCTTTAAGCATGAAACATGAAAAACAGGATGTAGCTTTGAATGATTGGGCAAAGCTAACTAATAGGTAAATTTTCCCACACGCTTGAGAACTGTATAAGGACCATAAAATTTGGGCACTATCCTCTGACAATGATCGTCCTTGAGGGAAGTTTGCTTGTATGGTTGTAGTCGCAGAAACACCTGATCTCCTTCTACAAATTGACATTCAGATCAACCTTGATCTTCTTGTTGCTTCATGTGATTATGTGCCATGACCAAGTTCTCTTTAAGGGTACGAAGAATATCCTCTCAAATTGTAAGTGTTTGGTCAACCACCTGGACCTTCGAGGAACATGGTAAGTATGAGAGAACTGAAGGTGGATTATTTCCATATACCGCTTCAAAAGGAGTCATGCATGTAGTTGTATGGTAGGAAGTGTTGTACCACCATTCAGCTAAGGGTAACCATTGAGCCCACTGATTTTTCTTTTCAGAGGCAAAACACCTCAGATATGTTTCCAAACACTTGTTGACAACTTTCGTTTGACCATCAGTCTGGGGATGATAAGTTGTGTTGAGATGCAATTGGGTGCCCTGTAGCTTAAACAGTTCTTGCCAAAAATTGCTTGTGAAAGTTGGGTCACGATCAGAAACAATAGAGTGCGGCATGCCATGAAGCTTGAAGACTTGGTCCATGAAAATTTGAGCCATCATGGATGTAGTAAATGGGTGGTGAAGAGTGCAGAAATGAGCATACTTGGAAAGGTGATCCACAACCACCATTATGACTGATTTATTTCCCAATTTGGGTAAGCCGGTAACAAAGTCCATAGAGATATCCTTCCAAATAGCAGGTGGAATCGGAAGCGGTTGTAGTGTGCCCGGAGATTTGATTGTTTCTCCCTTGTTGCGTTGACACACCTCACATTTAATGACAAAATTACGGATGTTTTGTTTCATACCATCCCAGAAAAAAGAATGTTTGACCCTGTCATAGGTTTTGGTGAACCCAGAGTGCCCCGCTATGGGTGTAACATGAAGCTCAGAAAGTACCGTGGATTTAAGCTTTGATTGTTTACTTAAATACAAACGGACTTTGTATCGAAGCTCATCCTGGAGCCAAGAGTACCCTGGGGGAGCTAGAGCATTGGTCTGCAATTGTTGGATTAGATGTGAACTTTTGGGATCTTGTAGCCATTCCTAGTGAACATCTTGGAGCCAATGTGGTACAATGAAGGAAAGAGAAAAAAGGGATCCTTCTTCTTCATATTTTTGGGATAGTGCATCTACCACCACATTGTCTTTTCCCTTCTTGTAAATGATCTCGTAATCATATACAAAGAGCTTAGTCACCCATTTTTGTTGCTCCGAGGATGAAATGTGTTGTTCCAGAAAGTACTTGAGGCTTTGATGATCTGTCTTAATTTGGAAACGTTTCCCCAAGAGATAAGGGCGCCACAGATCAATGGCATGCAAAATAGCCAACATTTCCTTTTCATAGATGGGTTTGCCCAGATTCCTTTCAGATAGTTGCTTGTTGGTGAAGGCCAAAGGTCGACCCTCTTGCATAAGGACAACACGGATTCCTTTCCTTGAAGCATCACATTCCAACACAAAGGTCTTTGTGATATCAGGAAGGGCCAGAACCAGAGTGGTGCACATGGTCATCTTCAAGGTTTGAAAAGATTGAGCAGCGGCTGGAATCCAAGTGAAAGAGTTATTTTTGAGGAGAGCAGTGAGAGGTGTTGCAATATTTCCATAATTCTTAACAAACTTGCAATAATACCTTGTTAAGCCCAAAAATCCACGCAAGATTTTGAGCGTCTTTAGGTGCGGCCAGTCTTGCATAGCTTCAATCTTTTTTGGATCCACCCTAACACCATCCTTGTCAACCAGATGACCCAAGTATTCTACTTCTGAGGCACCAAAATCACATTTAGACTGTTTCAAGAAAGGTTGGTGCTGAGAGAGTATATGGAGAACCCGATCCACATGAGTAAGATGGTTTGTCTAGGTTTTTCTATAGATGAGGATATCATCAAAGAAAACTATAACAAAATTACAAAGAAAGGGATGGAATACATGATTCATGAGGCTTTAGAAGGTGGAGGGGGCATTACACAAGCCAAAGGGCATGACCAAAAACTCATAGTGGCCCTCATGATTTCGAAAGGTCATCTTGGGAATGTCTGCCTCTTTCATACATATCTGGTGATAGCCCAAGTGAAGATCAAGTTTAGTAAAAAATTAGGCACCACTCAATTCATCCAAGAGGTCATCAATGACATGAATGGAAAATTTGTCTTTAATGGTCAGTTTGTTGAGGGCACGGAAGTCAGGACACATTCTCCAAGAACCTTCTTCCTTCAAGACCATGACTACAGGAGAAGAGTAAGGGCTTGTACTAGGGCGGATAATGCCTACATTAAGAAATTCCTGGACCATTTTCTTAATTTCATTTTTTTATGAAAGGGGGTGGCGATACGAGCGGATATTGGGAGGAAGGCTTCTGGGTACAAGGGGAATGGAATGATCATGAACACCGTGGGAAGGAGGGAACCCTTGGGGAGTGGAAAATACCATTTGATGTTTAGAAAGGAGGGCTTGGAGGTCTTGCGGCACCGGGGGTGTCTGTGTTGCTTCTATGGCATGGAGTTGGGTAATGACACCAGAATGACCTTTTTTGATCATCTTTTCCATGCAATGGGAACTAATGACCTTAGGTGAACTAGCAATGATGCCTTAGAATTTATATTGGTGGCCTTCTTGGTCGAATTGCATGGTTAATGCCTTAAAAGCCATGAGAATGGGACCCAAAGTCCTTAGCCAGTCTGCACCCAACACAATGTCACAACTGCCCATGTCGATAGCAAACATATGGGATTTTAGGTGGTAGTCACCGATTTGGAGACGCACATTTTCACAGCACCCTCCACATTTCATGGAACCACCATTGGCAATCATGATTTGGAAATTGTTGACCGCATGGATGTAGCAATGAGTTTCTTGGGCAATGTGGAGATGAATAAAATTATGGGTGCTTTCACTATCAACCAGAATGACGGCCTTCCGATGCTTGATGTAACCGATTAACTTGAGGGTTTGGGGAGTGGAGAAGCCAGTGAGAGCATTGAGGGAAATGATCGGTTCCACTTCGGGAGGGTCTGAGGGAGGGTTTATGTTAGTGATTTCAGGTGACTCGGACACAAAGGGAGTTTCAACATCCTCTTCCGAAATATCCTCAAAGATGGCCATAAAAAGCTTTTGTTCCTTACACTTGTGGCCCAGGAAATATTTGTCATCACAATTATAACAAAGGCCTTTGAGTTGGCGTTCAGCCATTTCAGCCCTGGTCAATTTTTGGATCTTTAATGGGGCGGAGGGAGTAGTGGGATTTGCAAGTTTAGGGCGAGGGATAAAGGAGGGTTTTCGGTTTT
>JASDQU010100900.1:63557-75900 GCA_032191745.1 Picea mariana
ATCATACCACCTCATAAATATACACATAAGCAATCACTTTGGACAACCCCTTGTATCTCCCAAAAATTATATATATATATATATATATATATATATATATATATATATATATATATATATATCAAATAAATGAGTGTTTTTGCGAGTGCAAAAAAAATAAAAATAAAAAATGAAATATTAACTTGTTGTCCAAAATTATAAACATAGTGTCATCTTGTCCAAAGGAGTTTGAAACATAGATAAACTATCCACCATATAAATATCAAAAACCATATTTACTGTGAGAAGCAGTTTGCCTCATTTCACTGCTTGCTACCTTTTTTGCTTTGTTTGTTGAGTTGGCCTTCTCGAAGTGTTGTTGATTGGATACTTGAGGGTGAACTTCAGTGAAGGCTCAGGAGTGTTCATCAACTTGGTGAGCATGGAAGGTGATTGACTGAGAGGAATCATTAGATGAATTAGACTGAGTGACCATTTTTTTGTCTTTATTGGATTTAGGCTCAAGGATAGTTGTTTTGGGTCTTTTGCTTGGATGTGGGGATTGAAAAGGGGATGCAATGTGGGAAATTTGTTGAGCATGTTGTTTGAGCAGAGGTGGAGTTGGAAATGGAAATGAAACTATGGGCCAACCATTATGATGATCTACTGGGTGATGAACAACATCCCGCCAACCATCATTGATAGGGACCTTTGGCTGGAGGGACATATGAATTGGAACATGAACATTAGAAAGACTAGGACAAGGTTGATAAGGAGGTCTTTCTGGTTGAGGATGTGGCTGAAACACTCCTTTTCCTACTAAGTTAAATAAACCAGCTTGAAATAGTTGATTCAATTCTTGAGGATCAACATCAAAATGTATGGAGAATCTAGGTCTCCTATTACCTCTCTGCCAAAAATTATTTCTGCCTCTGCCTCTGCTTTTGTCATGGATTCCTCTGTTGAAGAATCTCATTGTCTAAAAAAATTCCTATATCAGTATATAAAACAAGAAATACTAATCAACCATCAATTTATTTTCCTAAAGATAAATTTAAAACATTGGCTATTATAATTCCACACACAAGCATGCATGCAATCAATCCATTACTATGCATGTATCAATCATAATTTATTTGCTAACTTCAATCCACAACTATCATCGTTTAGAACAGGGGAATTCAATGATATAGGGGATATGATCGAATTTGTAAAGAATGAAAAGTGGTATTATGAAAGGGGAACAATGATTATTGTTCTGAAACAAAATCAGTTCATAACATAAGATCAAATTTTATCATATCATCATCTTCATTTTACTGAACATTTCACCCAACATTGTTCATTGTTCTAATATCAAAATCTTCCCTTTGCCAATATTTCCAAATTAAAGAGCTTCCGCACAATCACATCATCTTTTGAAAATAGAGCATAGGGATAATAAAATGATTTTGGGAAAAATGAGGGGCTTTATAATTTTTGTAAAATGAAATTATGGACGGGAAATGAAAATGATGAATGCTCTTTCTACATATAGCTTAGCTTTGCATCAATCATCAACCAATGTGAATAACTCAAGACCTCAAATAAAACCATGTAGTTCATTTGTCTTTTAATTCCTTGGAGCTTAATTTGTTGATTAAAATCAATTAATAAGTGTTCCAGAGAATTCCTCTCAATAAATTCATGTATGAAAAAACATATCTAAACTCTTTCATAGTATATCAGTTCAAACTCTATCTTTATCAGATATACTCCATCCATAGAATTTAAATATAACAATAGAGTAGAATCAAATCAATGTCAATCAAACTGAGAATAATGGAGGGTTTGATCATTTTCCCATATATCAAATTTCCTTGAACTAATTCTCATTCTTGTGTTGCTGCATATACCATGCCATTTTCAATATACATATATATTGGTAATTAAGCAAATGACAAAACATGAGTTCAATCAAAGTCGGGTTTTCTTTTAAAAATAAAATATTTGTAATTGTTCATAGTTGCCATCAACATGCCAGAACTATAATTCAATCAATACGAAGATAACAAGCAGATAAAAACCCATATGAGCAAGAGGTGAATCAAATCGAAACAGGTTTGAAACTCATCC
This sequence comes from Picea mariana, assembly GCA_032191745.1. Classification (NCBI taxonomy): domain Eukaryota; kingdom Viridiplantae; phylum Streptophyta; class Pinopsida; order Pinales; family Pinaceae; genus Picea; species Picea mariana. The sequence goes on from JASDQU010100900.1 coordinate 65,652, forward strand.
ATATTCCCGACATAAGTTACAGTCAAAATAGGTCATCTCTATATAACATAATGTGCCCTAACATCTGTTTGAAATTTCCTTTTGAACCAAATATAGAATCGGTCGAAATGAAAACCCTAAACTGTTATTTTTATTTGTTTTAAAATCCATACCCAATATAAAAAACCATGGTGCACGATACTAAGTTACAACCCATGAAAACCTATGAAAGTAAAGACGATAATGCACTTCATAGATGAGACTTCATTGTCACAGTTATTCATAATATTCTTTTAAAAACCCAACTGTGTTTATATGTTTTCCATGCAAAACCCAGGTCGTAGATACCACGGGTGTCCAAAACCCAAAAAGTATCTCATTTGTTACTAATCAAAGACATGTGATAACTCGATTTCACATCCATTCACTATTATTTACAATCTTTTTAACTTTCATACACAACACAGAGTCACACTAAAAACATACACACAATACGTAAATAGACTAGAGCCAACATCCTAAATTATCGAAGTAGAGTAAACCATTTGATGCTAGAAGAGTCCAAAGTGATCATGTCTTTCAAAGTTGTTTAAATAGAAACTAGAGGGATAACCAAGGATCGTTATCCAACCACCAACACAATCCTAAAATCCAAAACCCCCAACTAACTTCAGCAGAGTATTTCCAATCAAATGAAAATGCGAAAAGGTGGTATACCTCATGAGGGAAAACCAATGGAGAGTGCAATAAATCTCATTTACTTCATGTCGCCTCCGAAATCCAATGACTAGAACCAAAAAAAATTCCAACTTTTCCATTATAACCATCAACCAATCAAATTTTACATGGTGGAAAACATTCAAACGCCAACTCAGATTCCAAATTCAAGCTTTAAATGTATTATCCATGCATTCAAAGTTGTCGAACTCGAAGTTATAACATATCCCAATAGCCAATAATTATACCATATACACAAGGCTTAATAAAATACCAATACTTATTTACCAATGATGTCAACCACATAATCAAACGTTGTATCATTTGATAACTCTATTATATGTGAATTTTAACATAAGTCAACTTTATCCATACAACATCCTCGTATGATATTGAAACTTATATGATGACCAATGTTGTTATATGATATATGTACATAAAGAAAAATTTAACCGTTCCTTTTGACATGTCATAAGCTTAAAACAACAAGTTTGAACCCTTGTAATCGTCAAGTTTAAACCCTTAGACGATTTGTTGGAGATTTGCAGGCATTATCTTTTCGGTTGTATTTGGAGAACATCTTCATGATTGATTCAGGGAAGTAATTACATTTCTTTCGACTCTGTTGTTTCATCAAAAAATGTCTTTTATTCTGATATTTTGTTACCTAAGATTTTTTTGGAATAGATGAATCCATTTTTCTATTACTTTCCTAAAATTTATTTTTTTCTGAAGACTATTCTTTGACCTTTATTAGTTTTGCTCTACTATTTTTCTAAACTGTTTTCCTTGAAGAAATTTACAGTTTAGGTAATTATTAATAATGCAAAACTAAAAATAAAAGAGTTCAATTATCAAACCCAAGACTTTTTGTCACAACCAATCATTTTCAAGAGGTTTCATTTTCATTCTTTATACAAAATTTAAGATCATTTATTATAGCAGTAACTCATAGCCATGTCTTTGATTATACAATGGGATTACATAAATTTAAAAGTCCATATTATGAGGCCCATAGGTAGCTAGTACAACATGATCTATTCTCAAAGTGTGACAGTAGATAATCCTTACTAAAGAGTAGTGGGAGAGTGCATGAATTTTCCACCCATGGGAACACTACTATAATCCTATGTGAATAAGATGATCTTAGGGACTAGAGGTACTTTAGGTTATTCTATAATGGCCTCATCCACCACACATTAAGTAAATTTATCCATGATATGTATTGGGACTGATTTAACCATGATATTCTTAACAGCTCTCAAATTGGTATCAGAAAGTTTGTAGCAGTTTGCATGAGGACATGCAAACCCTTGGGTTTGGGGGTGAAGAGATCCTCATATCCCTTCCATATCTCCTTCCACGTCTTCGAAGCCTCTCTTCAGCATATCCAACATCTTCAACCAGTTTATTTCTTTTTCTTTTTCAACGAAAACCAACAGATCAACTTTTGTTCTCTTTAGCAGTTCTCAACCTTGCTCTACCTCATCTTGAACTTTCAAGCAGTCCACAATCATGGTTGCACAATTCCCACTTCAGCATGCATCAGTTAACTTGAGGTAAAACATGTATAAATTTCTTTGATTTACTAAGAATTTGGAAAACATGACGTATAACCACTATTATCCACTCTGTTAGTAACATTACTTGTCTGGGGCGCGAGGGGCCTTCTGGTCAGCGAATCGCGTGAGAAATGCCCGAACACAACACAGAGAGCCTCATTTCAGCCCCCCCAAGCAAGCGAGCGGGCAAAGTTTTGTCTTCAGCGGTCGAGAACCATCCACAAAGCAAATCGACGGTCATCAGGTTTTCGGGGCTGTCAAGTTGCCCGGGATTTAGCAAGAGGGGGCTCCAATGGTTCAAAGCAGACTTGGGTCGTCCAATCAAATTGGGACAGGTGTCAGCCTATCGGCGTATCGGGGATCGGGGTTTCGGGGAACAGGGAGCTCTCCGCTCATTGCACTTGGAAATGCCAATCAGTGAAACGCCGAAAGCGCCTTTGGCGCCGAGCCCAGGGTCTCAGCACCAGGTCATATCAAGCGAGCGGGTGAAAGGGGGACAACCCCTTTATAATAGTAAATAATATCTGGGTCGTCCATCTGAAGGACACACGGCACGTATCTACGCCGTGACGGCGTTCGGGAGTTTGCGCAGTAAGATCTCCTCATCGCTTCACCTCGCGAAGCCCCGAATCCCGAATCTCCGAAAGCGCCCAGAGTCGGGCCCATGGTTTTAAGCGCCTGGTTATCAAGAAGGAGGTCTGGAAGAAGGGCACTTTCATTTTCATTTGGCCAAAGGTTCCGAATTAATCCTCAGAAGGGGGGCATTGTGCTCTGCCGACTCCAGCTCGATGTGATTTGGATCCCGGTACCTGCCCAGAATGGATAAAGGAGAAAGAGGGTGGGTGAAACCTCGCGTCACACATTTATTACAGAGTATGGAGGTCCCGGCTGAACTTTACCCAGGAGGGTCCCTTGTACCGGTTCTCTTCAGGAAAGCCACGCCGAGTCTCCAACTCACCAGAGGAACCTGCACACGCCAGTTCAACATTCAAAGGGCTCAGCTACCCCCTGGCGCAAGCCATGCTGAATTAAAGAGGCGTATGACAGGGGAACAGAGGACAGATTTGATTGAGGAGACGACACCCGTTGAAAGCCCTGAGACGCTGCTGCTAAGCGAATTTTTTTGAGTATATAGGCTTAGTCTTTCTATTTTGAAAAAGGGGATGGTTGAGCAGATCTCTCGGTTGTAAAGCTTTAATGAAGCACTGATAACCTAGTTATGTATGGACTTTTGAGACTTCTTGCCTTATGAATGCCAGTTTCTTTCATGTCTTTGTTTACACTGTGATAGAGCATCTCGGAATTGGAGGATCCTGTCGAGCTATAACTATTATAGGATGATGTTGTAATGGATCACTGTAATAGTTGCGCTGTCTCTAATCAGTTCTTGTGATTTTACCAGCGCTGAGTGACTTGGAATTGGAGGATCCAGTCAAGTCCCCTTTCAGTTTCTTGAGACCCTGAACCAAGTGGATCTTGCATTCAGAGTCTTTCTTCTGCAAACTGTCGAGAGCCTGTTGCCCAAAGTTGTTTGTTCACCTTTCTTACTAAGTCTTCCACCTGTTCATCTTTTAATCAACCCACTGGCAGAAGTTAGGTCGAGACCTCCTTTGTTACTTACGTACCAGACCCAGTCCCTGAGTTAGAGTAATATCTCCTCGAGTCTTTATCTCCTTTTGATCCCCCCTTTATAAACAAATCGTGACATTAAACTGATGGGTGTCGGGCTCTGCTCCTGCAAGCAATCCAGGAGTGACTTCCGACGCTAACACACTCCACACCCCACTATACAGAAAGTACCATCACAATCACTAAGTAAAACTTCCATTTTAACTCCATCAGTTATAATGAAAATTATACTTTGATCATAAGACCAGGTAATGCAAAGGAAATATGTGGTATACAAATATAAATACAAAGCAACATCTATAGTGTCTTCTCCTTGTATATCATAAAACATTTTTAAATTATTTGAATGTTCTGAATAAGAGGATGAAGTCATTATTGCCAATCAAAACAAAGAACCAAAAGTAAATCTTGGTCTTAGGATGAATATGAAATACATAGTTTAAAGGTGTCCAAGTTCATATGGCCACCATCCCCATCATTTCATATTCTCCACACTCAAACCATTCACTATTACCCTGTGATGACCCATTCCTTGCATGTCCTCTATTTTCATGATAATTTTGTTTCTTTGTTTTAAAATCAATTTTTGATAGTATAATCTGCTTCCAGAGTGTCACTCCACGAGAACCAACACCTACACAAAGGAAAAATGTCACATAAATCTATAAACAAAGTATACAATGAATAGAGATTTACAAGTTCTTGTTTGCATGAGGACATGCAAATTATTGGGTTTGGGGGCGATGTTGGACTCCACTTTTGTCATATTTTCTGCTATATAAATGCGTTCATCATTATACCTTTTTCTCGCATTTCTCCAATAATGTATGTGCAAATGCACCATAAACCTCCAGTATCCATTGTCATTCACGATGTGGTTAATACACAGTTATTTCCATATTTTTAGTGATTAAAAGATGATTATATCATGTTTTACTAATGATGGTTGATCAAGTGTGATTTTCATTATCAACATTCCTGTACCATTACCACAGTTCAGTATTCGTGCACCAATATAGCTATTCATGTACCTGATATTGTAGCTTGGCATATTGTGGCGCTTCTAGAAGGAAATCAAGAACATGGGTTTTCTCTGTAACAACATCGACATGATGAAATGCATGTCAAAATTCGCCCAATGTTCACGTGTGGACCTCTAGCACAAAAGTAATGTTACAACTAAATTTAGCAGACAATTCCAAATGACCAACTTCTGCCTCACTTTTCATGTAGAGGAGATCAAATCTAAAAATTCTAGAATATGGGTTTTGTCCAGAAGGTGTAAAATTGAGTAACACGCAAGTATTTTTTCCAAATTTGAAATGGATTAAGAGTTATGTTTGGATTTTTAACATGAATCTGCCCAGATTGGTGAAAACCCCAGAATTTGGGATTTGTTTCCAAAAATTGTGAAATTTGAAATTTGAGTTTGAGATTTGATTTTATCTCTTCTCAGTGGAACCGATGTATAAATATTAGCTCATAGAGCATGGGAAAGGGGGGAATGATATGATATGAAGGAATTGAGCATTATTTTGTAATCTGAAGGGTTGATCTTTTATTTAATAATGAATTGATCATTGTTGAAGTTTTGGGTGTCCTTCATATCTGACTTAGTTTCTCAGACGTTGCCCAAGTTGGGAAGGGCCCCTCAAGCTGGGGTAATGTCATGTTGTTCCCATTTTTATTAATTAGATGCAATTTTTTTTCAATTTGATTGCATTTTGATTCATTGATTTCTCATTATGTTCATTTAAATTATNTTTTTTTCATATAACATGATTTGTACGGGGCTCGGCCTTGGGGACACTACACAAAAACATTCATTATTACACCTTTTCCCGCATTTCGTTGTTAATACACACCATAAACCCTAATTAAACGCCATCATTCGTCATTATATCTAGTGTGGTTAATACATCACCTTTTATATCTTTTTAGTGATTAAAAGATGACTATATCATGTTTTACTAATGATGGATGATAAAGTGTGATTTGTATGATCAACATTCCCATATCATTATTGCAGTTCAACATTCATGCACGAGTTTAGTTATTCTCGTACCTGATATTGTAGCTTGGCATATTGGCATGCTTCTAGAAGGAAATCAAGAACATGGGTTTTCTCTGTAACGACATTGACATGTTGACACATGTGTCATAATTCACCCATCTTTCACGTGTAGACCTCTAGCACAAAATTAATGTTACAACTAAATTTAGCAGACAATTCTAAACTTCCAACTTCCACCTCGGTTTTCATGTAGAGGAGATCAAATCTAAAAATTATCGAACATGGGTTTTTTCCAGAAGGTGGAAAATTGAGTAAGCCGCAAGCAGTTTTTCAAAATTCGAAATGGATTAAGAGTTATGTTTGGATTTTTAACACGAATCTTCCCAGATTAGTGAAAACCCATAATTTGGGATTTGTTTCCAAAAATTGTGAAATTTGAAATCTGAGTTTGGGATTTGATTTTATCTCTTCTTGGTGGAACTAATGTATAAATATAAGCTCATAGAGCATGGGAAAGGGGGTAATGATATGATATGAAGGAATTGAGCATTATTTTGTAAAATGAAGTGTTGATCTTTTATTTAATAAAGAATTGATCATTGTTGAAGTTCTGGGCATCCTTGAGATATGAATTAGTTTCTTAGACATTTCCCAGGTTGGGAAGGGCCCCTCAAGCTGGGTAATGTTCTGTTGTTCCCATTTTTATTAATTACATGTAAGTGTATTTAATTTGATTGAATTTTGATTCATTGATTTCTTATTATGCTCATTTAAAATCTGAAGTCTGCTTATGTTATTCGAAACTCAGATCACAACCTCAACTAAGACATTATCATAGTGTGTTTATTATGCATTGAATTCCATTTGCATTTCTCTGATTACTCTTGTGTGTTCATTATCCAAGCATACTCTGTTATGTGTTAAACCATTTCCCTCACATCACCATCCATTTTCCCATTTAATTCACCCATTCAATTGCCTCTTTCATGATGTCCATTCATCCTTATACTATGCACCTTGAATCATTGTCCATCAACATTGCATTCAAATTCTATCACATAGAGAATCACCATCTTTCTTTTCATCAGATCACTCTGTGTTTAAGGAGTGCACATTGAAGATTATACTTACATTTATTGTCCACACAAAGAACTAACTCTCCCACTTCATTCAACATAATAGCTTTTTTATAATTGATTGTGTTTAATGGATATAGAACTCCAATCAAATTACAAAAGTTAATGTTTCTACTTTCCCTTTACTTTTTATTAAGCTTTGCATTTCACATTGAATATCTCATTGCAAAGAGCATTCATCTCACCGTTCCCATTCTTCTTTAATTTTGTATATGGTTGTTACTTTCAAGAGACATTTTATTTTTATCCTTTTTAATTACAAAGTTAACACTTCCTCTCTATTCCTATTCATTAAATAAGTATCCACTTATGTCATATATATATATATATATATATCTTCAATTTAGTCCATTCCTCTTGCATACTTCATTCATTGTTAAGCTTCTTCATTATGGTTGATGTACTTAGCTTGAGAGAAGATATTGAGTAAGGTTGTGTGTGTTCGTATTTGAGAATCCTTTCATTATTATTTTCATGTGCAAGTTTGGTGTTGGCCCTTGCAATTGCATAGTGTAGAAAGAGTACTCTTAGGTAGATTTGTTTTCCTGCAGTTAATTTTCTGTAATTTATTTTCTACAGTTTGTTTTGTGTAATCAAACATTATTTTAGGACCAATGAAGACTCAATACTTTTGTCCCATAGTCCAGTGTTAACTCAGAATCTTTTAGTGTTTGATAGTTGATTCTATTAAATGCATGTGTGTTTATTTTCAGCATAGAGTATTAACCCTTTAAAAGACACTTTGACAAGTTAATTTGGATGTTGGAAACATAGTGTTCATGCAACATATGATTGATGTCATCTGTAGCTAGACTGAGCCCCAACCATTCTAATAGAGAACTTGAAGAATAATAATCGGTTTCTCAAAGAGTTTTCAGTTATTTTACAATTAGGATAGAATAGTCTAGCTTTGGTCCTACACATATTATGTTTGCACCTCACAAGCCTACAAACCTTGGATTCACATTAAATGTAACAAAAATTATTGCATATAATTTACCCAACATAACTCTATTTAAAAAACCATTTTTTGGAGCATGTACGCACGTTGTTGCACTACTTGCAGCGTACATACACTTGTTGAATGCTATAAAACCCACATGCATACACTAGTTTCATACTAAACATCCCACGTTTACCTCCAAAAGTTGCAAAAATTAAAAAGTTGCAAGGAATTTACGGGCTTGCTTGACTTCGTGCATTCTCGCTCGTAAAGATATTGTAATTTATTTTGGCCATCAGTTTCTCTTCTGACCTCATACATTAGGGGGAATCTGTTATAGCCCTAAAATTCCCAACTCATGCATACATGGCATTGGCCTTTCTACTTGCATAATTTGCCAATTCATTGTTGAGGAACTCTATTTAAAAAACCATTTTTTGGATAATTTACGCACCCTGCTACACTACTACTCGCGTACATACACTTGTTGCATGATAAACAACCCATGTACATATGCTTGTTGGATACTAGACAACCCACGTTTACCTCCAAAAGTTGCAAAAAATAAAAAGTTGTAAGGAATTCGGTGGAATTTATGGGCTATTGGAGGTTTCCAAACCAATTCACCTTTTGTAGCCTATCCCCAAACCAAATAAATATCATTTTGTCATATAAAAGGAGGTCTTGGGGTCTCATTACATCATCAATAATTAGAATGGTGAAACTCTTCCCAAATCCCTTTCCTTCCTTGCCCAAGTATTTGCAACCTTTTTTTTATTTCTTACCTCGACATTCTGTCTCTAGACCTTTTCTCCCATACAATCCCTTCCCTTCCCTTGAAGTGATCAAAATGATTGTGAGAGAAGGCATTTGGAAGGTTCACTTGGAGAGATATCAAGAGGATTCCAAACCAGTTTCATGGAGCATCGACCTGCAAAGGTTGTAATTTCTAATCTTTGAATATTGAATAAAGGGATCTTTTTTCCCTGTCCCAAATGATGTTTTTATGTCTTTCCTTTGATTTATGCATAAAAAATTATATATAACCCTAATTTATGTATATAAATAGAATATTTGTAGCATTTTTTTCCTAGATGTGGATGTAGGTCAACTTTAGTGTAATGCCCCATATTTTGAGCTTAGGTAGTTAGAACATTGTTGTTTAACTAATCTTGATAATTCAAAGTTTAGCATTTGTTTGGAGTTAGTTAGACTTTGTTAGACATTGAGATGTGTACCTCTAGGCCTATTTGTATGTTACATGATATATGCTCATGAAAAAGATAGTTATTTGATTTGTTAAACATGAAAATTAAAATGGGCAAGTTCAGTACATGTATACCAATTCATGTTATATTGTGAATGTGTAATAGATGCAATGCATGATGTAAATAGGAAAACATTTCTTAATTGGGCGTCAATGCAAATATGGATTCTTATATAAATTTGTGATGTATCTGCATCAATATGTGTTATTGGTGAACTAACCTATAGGATGATGAGCTATGTGATAGCCAAATGACTATAGTATTGAGGTAACTGGGATGTCGTAGACATCAAGAAGATATTGTGTGCTATAAGTTGTACTTACTATTTGATTTATGATTCGAAATATTATTATGATCTATGGTAAGTGTGGTTTTGACAGGATGCACGACTTACCCAGAGTGGATGTTTGATGACGTGACTCTAAGAACAGTAGTTGTACAGTATGGATCGATATAGGGTGTTGACCCTAGTTCTATGAGGAGGGGTGGAGGTATTTCCCACCGTTTATCCTCCGAAACCTAGATTCGTGGGAGGGCTGTGTAAAGTCACGCTCCCTAGACGTGTGATGACGACTGCTAGTTGCCTGTTGGGGAAGCTTGGTCAAGATGTATGACACTTCCGCTTATGGGTTCTATCTGGGGTTAGGTCAATATAGTTGACGCTCCAGGTTAGTCCAACAGAGGAAAGGATAGGATGGAAGATGGAAGTAGGTTAGGAAGGAAGGGTGCTTCGATGTTAGATGAGAATACTAATTGGGGATTAGAGATGCCACTATTGTTTATTCACTTGGTTCCTACCATGTTTAAAACCCTCTTTGATTTCCTGTTGATATTTTAAGTGTGACAATGAGTTATTGATGAATTGGTGTAATTTAGTTCGTTAAAATTATTAAATGATGCATTACTTGATCTGTTGTCCTACATGTCTTGGTGATCATATAGGAACTATGCACTAGAGGCAATGATTGTGTATCATTAGTACATGCATAAGATATGTGTCC
>JASDQU010100900.1:81886-115140 GCA_032191745.1 Picea mariana
AAAGGAGGGTTTTCGGTTTTGAGAGGATACAACTTGTTGTGCTTCTTTAGCTCTTTTAGTAGCTTCCACCCAACTCGATGGTCGAGCCATGAGGACATGGGCTCGAATCTCATCCTTGAGGCCACTGATAAAACACTTTCGAAAGAAAGCATCAGTCATGCCCTCTGTTTGAAAATACAGGCGCTCAAAGGCTGCTATGAAGTCTTCTATTGTTCCTGATTGTTTCAACTTTGTCAAATGGCCCAAATGGTTGGTGTTGGTTTCAAAGTGTTCATAAAGCTCAGTCACAAATTGGGTCCAAGCAATATACCCTTGACGGGAAGTTTTTCTCCATTGCCACCATTGCCAACATTCTTGATCTAGATGCAGAACACCATTCCGGAGTTTGGCCAAGCCATCTATAATGTCGTATAAAGAGAAATAATGTTCCATTTGGGTTACCCAACTAGTGGGGTCCAAGCCATCAAATTTGGTCACATCCACCCACGGAAGGCGTAGGTCGCATTGAAAGTGATGGGGCTGAAAGGTATGGGAATGGGAGGAATGTTCACCTTCAGTCTTTGGAGGTGCATCAGAGAAAGGGTCATCTATAGGAATCTTCAATTTGGTGCAGAGTGAGGCAAAGATAGATTCAAGTTGGGTGGTCAGTTCTTGTTTGACTTCCTCCATTGAGGACTGCACGGTTGTATTTATGGTTGTATCGATGGAGGCAACATTGGCACTGAGTTGTTTCACTTCTTTTTGGGTTTCGAGGAGACCAGATTGCAAGGTGTTGAAGTGAGCTTCCAAATATTGGTTACGGGTATGAGCCATGAGGATGGGTGAACTGAAAAGGGGCGGGCGGGGTCAAATTTTTTCCTAAAAATGATATGGATGAATGTGATAAGGGCGAAGAGATGAATCCAATGGAATAGGTCTCAAATAGTGGTGAAAAAAATTCCAGACTTTTTTTTTTTTTTTTACACTTGTAGAGTTATACTCCGGTCTAAAGAATAGTGCAGCGATGAAATCCCCAAATTCTTAACCAGTAAGAAAAGTGTAGTGATTTGGCAACCTGAACACAGTTGTGCGGCAATAGATCTTGTCTGTTTTAATTTGTTTATGTTTCTGTCCCCCAAGGGTTAGGTATTCAAGGGTTCTAAAGACAAGGGTTTGCCCTATGCTATAGCTCTCTGATATATGTGTGGGGTCCAACAATAGTACTCATCCCAATATCTCAGGGCACTAACTAAGGAGGATAGACTATACCCTTAGCCATACTATCCAACTACCCAAATACTAGAGAGTATATTCCCGAGTGTTGTTCTCAGTGGCACTGAGCAGTCAGGCGACCGATCAGTTTATCTAAAGAGGGCTTTAGAAAATCTAGTTTGATCCATACATAGGTGTTGTCTGATGCGCTACCACTCGAAGGGGTACCAACAGGGATTACAAGGGTGGCCAACAAATGTGCGCTTAAGAACCACTTGTATTTCCTGCATGTATGAATCCCTCAACCGTGGGTTTATGCGCGTAACGACAGATCTTTGTGGCTTAAAGATGACAAAATACATCTCTACCCTGGAAAAAAATTCCCACAATTTCTTCCAAGGAAAGTTCTCTGATACCACTTGTAATATACCAAATATAAAAAGTATGCAGAACAGAGATAAAATGCTAGAAATGGCAGAATAACAGTAATATAACCAGCATAATCTCCACAATAACACAGAAATGATATAAGAACAACAACATAAATAGCACTTTGATTCAGAAAGCAATGTTCATGGGCCTCTTCGAGGGGGCAACCTCCAGTCGAGCAGCGCTCTATTACAATAATCTCCAATCTAGGGTTTTCATACCCTTGACCCTTATTTATACTAAATATGTCTATCAAGAGAAGCATCTAGAGGAAGATCCTTCTAGAAGCGGAAGCTTCTATTAGGTCTTCTTACATCTGCCTTATTCTATTTTATTGAAAGGCCTTATTAATATTGACCTTTATTACATCTGAATATATTGATCTACCTATGTGTGGGTTAGGACCCTAACACATAATCAACATCATCATTATCGTAGTTTCCTTCATCATCATCATCATCATCATATTTCTCATCGTGGTCATTATCATCATCATCATAATCATCATTGTCTTCATCATCATCAACAACATTTTCATTATCATCATCATCATCATCATCATCATCATCATCACCATTATCATCATCATCATCGCCATTATCATCATCATCTCCATTTCCATCATCATTTTCATCACCATTGTCATCATCATCATCACCATTGCCATTGTCATCACCATAAAAAATCATCATCGTGATCATTTCCATCATAATCATCCTTTCCATTTTCATCATCATCGTCATTTCCATCGTCATCAGTATGGTCATCATTATTTTCATCATCATCGTCGTTGTCATCATTGTTTTCATCATCCTCCTCGTCATCATCGTTGTCATCATCACTATCATTATTGTCGTCATGGTGTCATTGTCTTCGTCATCATCATTGTCGTCATTATCATCAGCATAACCAACAATTTCATCATCATCGGAATCATCATCATCATCATCATTGCATTCTTCATCATCATCGTCGTCGTCATCGTCATCAATATCATCATCATCATCATCATCATCATCATCATCATCATCATAGTCGTCATCATCATCATCGTCATCATGGTCATCATCATCATCGTTGTCATTGTCTTTGTTATCATTGTCGGCCTTTTCATTGCCATCATCATCGTCATCATCGTCACCATTGACATCATCACCATTATCATCATCATCATCATTGTCATCACCATCGTCATCATTATCATCATCATCATCGTTATTTTCATCACCATAAATCATCATCATCATCATCGTTATTTTCATCACCATAAATCATCATCATCGTCATCATAATCATAATCATCATTGCCATTTTCATCATCATCATCATTGTCATTCTCATCAGCATGGTCATCATCATTTTCAACATCCTCCTCATCATCATCTTCATCATCATCACTATCATGATTGTCGTCGTGGTGTCGTCATCATCGTCATTGTCGTACTCATCATCATTTTCATCACCATAACCAACATTTTCTTCATAACCATCATCATCGTCGTCGTCGTCGTCATCATCATCATCACCGATATCATCATCATCATCATCATCATCATAGTCATCATCATCATCATAGTCTTCATCGTCATGGTCATCATCATCATTGTCTTCATCATTATCATCAAAATTTTCTTCGTCATCATCATCATTGTCGTCATCGCCATTATCATCATCTTCGCCATTGTCGTCATCATTATCATCACCATCGTCGTCGTCATCATCATCATCATCATCATCATCATCATAGCCATTGTCATCACCATAAATTATCATCATCCTCATCATCATCATCATCATCACCATCATAATCATCATTGTCATCATCATCATCATCATCATTTCCATCATAATCAGCATGGTCATCATCATCATCATCATCATAATTGTCATCATCCTCCTCCTCATCATATTCATCATCATCACTACCATGATTTTCACCATTGTGTCATCGTCATCGTCCTCGTCCTCGTCATCATTGTCATCACCATAACCATCATTGGCGTTTTCGTCGTCATCATCATTGTAGTTGTCGTCATCATCATCATCAATATCATCATCACAGTCACCAGCATCGTCGTCATCATCGTCATCATGGTCATCATCATCATCGTCATCATCAATATCATCATCGCAATCGTCATCATCATCATCGTCACTGTCATTTACAAAATTTGCATCATCGTCATGGTCATATCATCATCCTCATCATCATCATCATCATCATCACCATCATAATCATCATTGTCATCATCATCATCATCATCATTTCCATCATAATCAGCATGGTCATCATCATCATCATCATCATAATTGTCATCATCCTCCTCCTCATCATATTCATCATCATCACTACCATGATTTTCACCATTGTGTCATCGTCATCGTCCTCGTCCTCGTCATCATTGTCATCACCATAACCATCATTGGCGTTTTCGTCGTCATCATCATTGTAGTTGTCGTCATCATCATCATCAATATCATCATCACAGTCACCAGCATCGTCGTCATCATCGTCATCATGGTCATCATCATCATCGTCATCATCAATATCATCATCGCAATCGTCATCATCATCATCGTCACTGTCATTTACAAAATTTGCATCATCGTCATGGTCATCATCATCATCATCATTGTCTTCTTCATCATCATCGACATTGTCTTTGTCATCATCATTGACATTGTCATTGTCATCATCATCGTTGTCGTCATCTTCATTGTCATCATCACCATTATCATCATCATCACCATTGTCATCATTATTATCATCACCATCACCATCATCATCGACATCATCACCATAAATCATCATTATCATCATCACCATCGTCATCATCATCATTGTTGTCATCATGGCCATCGTCATCATCTTCGTCGTCGTCATTATCTTCGTCATCATCATCAACATTATCATGGATCATCACTATGTAATCGTCATCATCATTATATATGTTACATATTATTATATGTAATATATAATATATATTATATATTATATATTACATATATAATATATGTAACATATAACTTATGTTACATATAATAATATATGTAAAATATATTATATGTTACATATATTATATATGTAATATATAATATATATTACATATATAATATTATCTGTTACATATATTATTATATGTAACTAATATATATAATAGATATATTATATATAATAGATATATTATATATAATATATATGTTAGTTACTAATAATAAATATGTAAAATATATTATATATATAATATATATTACATATATAATATATGTTACATCTATATTATATGTAACATGTATTATATGTTACATATAATATTTTATGTAACATATAATATATGTTACACAATTCCCATCTCGTGAAAAAGTAAAACCTCGTTTTATCTTAATCCCCATCCAAAACCCTACGCATGAAATAGAGGTCATCTGAAACCCTGTGTGATGAAGAGATACATCAACACTACATGGAGATTATGGAGGATCTGTGAGATCAATGCACATGAAATAGGCCAGCCAAAACCACTATGCGAGGAGGAGATACATCACTGCACAGAGGGCACAGAGGTTAATATCAGTATTGTGGAAGAAACCTATGGAAAGGTTGAGATAGATACCCGTGAGGGAAAGGAGATAGAGACCTGCACTGAAATTTCTTCAAAATGCAACAGCAAGGAGATCATACAGACCTAGGGAAAGGAGATAGAATGGTGAGTTTAACCCCTTTCTTTGCAAACGTTATGAGGTGTTCTTCTAAATTTTCTTTAGGGAGGTTCCTTTCTCTATGAGAAAGGATCCACATTTGGTTGATCTTGACGTGACTTCAAATTATTTTATTTTACATATCATGTTATCCTAAATAATATCTGGTCCTTGTAAACCTTTTTAGTTCAATCTACACCCTTTTTAGTTGAAACACCTACCCGCGAGCTACAAAACTAACAAATATACCATGATTAGTCGAATGTTCCTACACCAAATAGAGTTGGGAAGTTAAAAATTATGGGATTAATAATGGGTGATTGGTTCTGGTGTTGGTGATTGTGATGGGTGTTTCGGTGTGTTCTATGAGGACTATCCCTAAGAAATGAGAAAATGATTATCTTAAACAATGATATCATTTTATTCAACAATAGAATCTATTTTTGAAGCAATGGATGGTGAGGCCAAGGTGAATAAGAATATTGAAATGGTTAGTTGGTCATGTCAATTTGATCTCCACCGAATAATGAGGTCAGGGGATCATAACCTAACTAAAGGAACCTTGAGAACAATCATCATTCAATGGGTTTGGATCTTCGATCAGCGGGGTTTGGTGTTTTCCATGGTGATTCGGTCAACAAGGGTTGGATCTTTGGTCACCTTGAGGTATCATTTTTTTCAAAAACATTACAAAAAAATAAGGCAAAAACTAGGTACAAAGATATATAGAATCTCTCGGTTCATTTGAATTTAGAAATTTGGCGAGAAATATCATTTGAAATTTTATTCATTTTTATTTTCACCACCAGTATTCAACATTATTGGTGTCCTACTCATCACCATCATGTTCATAATCATCATCATTTCCATTGTCATCGCAATCGGCATCGTTGTCATTGTCATAATTATCGTCATTGTCGTCATCATCATTATTTTTTGCATAATTAACATTGTCATTTTCACGGTCATCATAATCAAAATTGTCGATGTCCTACTCCTTATCATCATCGTCATCATCATCATAATCAATATTTTCATTGTCATCGTAATCGTTATCATTATCATTGTCGGCGTCATTTTCATGATCATGATTATCATCATCCTCATCGTCATCATCGTGGTCGTCATCATTGCCATCATCATCATCATCATCGGCATCATCTTCATTGTCATTTTCATCATCATCTTCCTCATCGTTTTCTTCATCATCATCATCATCATATCATCATCGTCATTGTCATCATCATCATCATCATCATCATCATTTTCATCATTATCATCATCATCATCATCATCGTATCATCATCATCATTGTCATCATCATCATCATCATCATCATCATCATCATCATCATCATCATTGTCATCATTATCATCATCATCATCATCACCATCATCATCATCATCGTCATCATCATCATAATCATCATCGTCGTCGTCGTCGTCGTCGTCGTGACCATCATCATGGTCGTCATCATCGTTGTCATCGTCGTCATTTTTGCAATTGTCATCGTCATCGTCATCAATGTCATATTTAATGTCGCAATCGTCGCTATCATCATCATTGTCATCGTCATCATCATATCTATCACTGTCATTGTTGCAGTCATCATCGTCATCATTGTCTTCATTGTCGTCATCTTCATAGTTATTTCCATGGTCATGATCATCATCATATTGTCATCGTCAATTTCATCATTATCATCATCATCTTTGTTGTCATCATCATTGTCGTCGTCGTCATCGTTGTCATCATCGTCATCATTGCCATTGTCATGGTCATCATCATATCATCATCGTCGTCATAAGGGGTTAGAGCTATATTAGGGGTTTGTAGTGATAGTGGTAATGATTAATATAGGGATTAAGTGCTATAATGGTTAGGGGTTATAAGTGGTAGTTTTGGGGTTATAATTCTTAAAGGTTATAGGGTTCATGGGGTTATACTAGTTAGTGGTTAGGGGTTTTATAATAATACAATAATTATGTTTTATATATAATAAATAAATATATTAATTATGTATAACATAACATGTAATATATATAATATATAGTATAACGTATAATATAACATGTAATAACCCAAACAAACAAATAAACGAAAAAAAAAAATTACAGCCTGCCAAACAAAAACAAAACCCTATGTGTGGAGAGCTTGGCCCCTTCACTTCAAGCTCATTGATCCCGAAAACATACCGATAGAAAGATATCAGAACTGGACCTTTTGTTCCCAACAGTAAGAGACAACCGGCATGTGCGATTTGTGAAGACAGTGGACCTCATTCCTGACAACAAGAGAGAATTGGCCCCGCGCGAACTGTGAAGATATTGACCCTACCTCACCTACAGAATAAACCCCACCTATAGAAGAGATAGATCCAACAAGGATTTGATCAGAGGAGCATCAATTCTGCCAAAGATATATTGTTTCTTCTCTGACTTTTGAAAGGAATTCGACATTATTCCTAGACACTTATTCATTGAGAAAATTTGTTCCCTAAATGTACCTTACCTCCTTTTTTCTATTGTGATGCAATTTTATGAGATAGTGGTGGATTTTTTCTAAACATCTTATGGGATTTCTCAAAATATTGGTAGCATTTTTGGTGTCAAATAGGAGAATCCTCTCTCCCTGACCCTCTTCTAGGTCTACATTGATGAGCTTTAACCAATTCATTGGTTATTTTACTTGAGGCAATGGTAGTTGCCTACTTCAATGGATCTTGGTTTCACCCCTTTTATCTCAAAATGATGTTGTATTGTTGACCTCCACTCTAGAGGGCATACAAAGCCAACTTAATGCTTTGGCCTAATTCTATGATATTTAGCAATTGATAATCGATATTCCTAAAACTAATATCATGATCTTCAATACAACCAAAGAGGCCTTCTCAAAGATTCATTTTTCCTTTCAAGAACCACCAGTGGAGATTACCGTCTAATATACTTACTTACAATTGCAACTTACAATCCCCACCTTTAGCATGAAATGGCATTCTATCTAAGTCCTATTTCAAAACTTATTCCATCTTCACCAAGGAAAAAAGTGTGAGTCTTGTCAAGCCCAATGTTCACATGTGATTATTATGATCATGCTTGCCACATGCATTTTGAAGTTATCTATTTAGGTGAAGGATGTGGATCAATTCAATCATATCATCGCTAACTACATTTTCTCATTCAATGGAGTGTAGACACAATCGAACAGGTACTTGTCATACCTATCATTCTTGAGTGAGAGAATTTTTGGAGGGAAGGCAAAAGTGTTACGTCCAACACATCTAAAAGGGAGAGATCAATTAGAGGTGAAAAGGTCAGAAAAAAATTATGTAGACGCATGCAATTATTTCTTGCTAAAGAAGGCTCATGTTTTTATGACATTGATAGCATATGTGACATCAAGGTACCTTTGAGGTACAAACATTTAGTGAGACCATGGGTACCCAATGAACTTCCTCCGTTGGACACTAAATTTTGTGTCAATGAGAGGATTTATCGCATTGCTCTATCATCTATACATGGTTTGGATCTATTCTCCATGGATGGCATAAACGTGAAATATGTAGGACTTTTTGAGTTGATGGAGTATGTCGAACCATTCTAAAACTATGGACATTGGTTGAGGTTGGTCTGATATAGGCCAAGTATGCGAAGATATGTAGTCGCTACAAATTATATATAGTAAAAAGACAGTGATCACTATAAAGGAGAAACGGTGTATATTGATGGAAGGGAAAACGTGTCGGGCAATATTACAGGGCTTATTAACAACACAAGACCTATGACAACAACAAATCAACCCAATTGTATATTTGAGTGGCGTGAAGGAAATTCAATATTCATATGTGTAGTGAGAACAACAGTTGCAGGGGAAGAGTTGTTGATTGATTAAAATTTGAATCGAATCGATGGAAGCATTTCTATTATGGGGGTAAATATGTTCTACCAATATACCAAACCTATAATTAATGTTTTCCTTTTTATATATTTAACATGTATTTGAATAGCTCATTATTCCTAGATTATTTTCTAACATTCTAAATTTTCATGCATCTTATAATGTGGCAGGGTGATCGTGGGAAGGCACTGGCTAGCTTGCAGTAGGTATAAAAGTTATTTTCATATCAATTCTTGGTTGCAATAAATGAATTAACAAGTTTATTTATTAATGTAGACGAGCACATTGTTAGATCATGATGTTGTGTGGAATGAAATATATGATTCCATCAAGCCAACGGAAATAATTTCAAAGGCATTTGGAAAGGAAAATAAGGAATACATTGAATTGGATAGGTCTAAGCCACTTACAAAGGAGGGGAAAAAAAGGATGAAAATTTTAAGGCTAGATATAGAACAATTTGGGGTAAGAGAAATTAAAAAAAATATATTGTTTCTAACATATATTGATTTATGAAATTCCGTCTGATACCATTACATGAGAAATAATCTAACGTTTTCCTTATATAAGAAATTTTAGATCCGATGGGACAGCCTGGTCATGGAAACGTTGTTGGTGGCAGTGATGCACAAACCCCACAGCATCCTAACATGAGCCACATACCTGAGAGACTATTTTCCTCTATGTTTGTGGCTCAGAGGACTGAAAGTTTTGGGGGCCATGAGACACCCCCACCGCACACATTAGATCGTTGAGGGTTTATAGGGTGGATCTCATGAGGATATTGGTTCTGCACAACCAGAGCATTTTTATCTTAGGAAAATATGTGTTCAAAGATCGAGAACACTCTCCATAAAAATTTTGGTGGATGAAAAATTGGTTCCCTTGAAGATACAACAAATATCATGTATTTTTGAATATGTTAAATAGTTCCTACCATTTGATTGAAACCTACACCTTTCATATTATTTTAATCTAATTATCATATCATTTTTCAAGAAACAATATTTGTTATAGGACCTTGCATGAAAAGGATCTATAGGTCTTTGATCCCACCATTTTCACATGGTGGAATTCCCAGAATAAAGATTTGAAAAAGAATCTTATAGATCATATGGTCGTCTTGTTTGGTGATTAATTCAACAAGTCTGAAATCACCTCGAGGGTTGGTACATGTTTGAAATATGTTAGAGATCAATATAGGATTCAATTGAAAAATAACCCTAAGTATGATAGTCCTCTAACCATTCCTGAGAGGGAATGGAAGAATTTATAGGAGGATGGAAAAGAGAGTGCATTGAGAAATGAAGGGAAGACGTCACTTAGCCCTGAAAGGTAATATATGATATTTTGAATTGAATACGCTTAATTTTGTTTAGTTCTATAGAAAAAATTGTGGTATCTTATAACATACTTGAAACTTTTCATAGGCTCCCAAACACATCAAAATTAACCAAGGAAAGACTAGAAAAACATGGGCATCACAAACTTGGCCAAGGTGGTTACTTGAGATTAAAAGATAAAATTGTATGTACCGAATAATTTATTCATATTATACATATCATCATGCAAATGTTATCTAATGGAAGCCAGTAATAAAAAAATCCATATATTATGCCATGTGATGCAAGGGGATACATTCAACATTGTCACCACCAAAGGATACTTGATGCTCGGCTTCAAGTTTGGATTTCAATTTGTGGTGGAAAATTGACAAAGGAAAGGATCATAGACACAATCTGATCCTTTGAATGAGTTGGTAAATAAAATGACAAGATTGTAGTTTTTCATTACTTGTCAAAGACATTGATGATTGATTTAACCCATCAATTAATTATGTGTCTATTTGTTTTAAGCAAGAAAGCAACATCGGTTCATTTGACGGTCGTGGACAACAACCCCATGATACTAGTGGTTCGCAAATCCATTACGGTAATCATGTCTCTAAAATAAAATGTATAAGATGACGATTCTAAATATTTTCTTCAGATGGTGTACATACAACTTTTTTTATTTCAATGGCATAGTATGTATATGAGGGTGCTCGAAGAGGAGATCAGGAACCAACGACAATCCATCCAATGGTGTCCACTACTCCTCCAAGTAAAAAACATAGTAATGATATTCATACTAATGAAACACTACTATGAATAATAACTAACCATGTCCTTTTAACACGTTTTTTTATTGTAGTGGATGCCCCTATAATGCATCAGTGTCCACGTCCTACTACTAGAATTAGTAGAATGATTGAGATGACCCATCGCCTTCCAGCAGCAAAACAAGAAAAAATAGTTGAAGGTTGAGATTGAGACAAATGTGTTGATTATACACTCATGAATTTTATCTAAAATAAGAAACAAAAAAATAAGTGATCGTGCATATTTTCAGGACAAATTTTATTAATATAAATTATTGACTATACAAATTTTTATTTTGCTAGTTGTGCGTGAATCTTATAGGTTATGTATGCATGCACCTTATTTATTTTAATTACCTTTAATTCTTGTTTTTCTACTTGTTATTCATGATTGGTGTTGGCATAGGGTCTGACCTAGGGTTCAATGCTTCAACAACGCACCAACAAAACACTAACTACCGGCCCTTTCAACAACACCTGCGAAGTAGATGAAGTCTCACCCGAGGTAGAGGCAGGGGGAGGTGCAGGACTCAAGTGTCTACAACCAAGATGGGACACAGATCTGTGATTACAACACTTAGGAGAGCACTTAGACAACACTAAGCATTAGTTCTTAAGTCTCATTCATATTGCAGATTAAACCCTTATTACATATCAATGCAGTAACAATAAAGATCAAGCACTTCCAATCACTTAGCACATAGCATTAGCTCAGATCTAGAATTCAAATATAATTAAGCACTAAGAAGCAACATCGTATGCATTCATCATACATTTTTATTTTTTTTGTTAATTTGTGCGGGACCTGTTGGCTTGCGATTAACCTGTGGCTTGAGAAACCGCGACTCAGGGGCATCTAATCCGTCAAAATCACCCAGGGATCGCACCCGGCCTGAGCCACACCAACCCTTAACATGGTTGGATTTTTTGTCCCCGCAGGTTTCGAACCGGTGACTTTAACATCACGGAGTGGCTTAACAACACACTCCGTCACCGACTATCNTCCTACACCTCGGGGACATTATGCATTCATCATACATTATAATAACAACACTAAGAAAATAAAAAGCATAAATCACATCTCACAAAGCACATCAAGACACAGGATATACGTGGTTCATCCCAGTGTGGGGTTACATCCACCAACTTCTTATTCTTCTTTATTAGTATTCAATCTTCTTACATTCATCTTCTCTTGTGCACAAAGCCACAGAGCCAGACTCTGCAGAGGACAGGAGATCTGTGTGTTGTGCACTAGATCCTCCTTCCCAAAATTAGATCAAGGCACAGAGCCAACTCCTCTATCAAGCACAGAGCCTTACATACATGGTTTGTTTCACTAAAAAACTCAGAGCCACTTGCACTTAGCCAACGCTTTCACTTGCACTTAGCTACATACTACCTTCTACATTACATTCCTTCCTATATATACTTTTACAAAGAGGCCTAAACATGGGTAAACCCATGGGCCGACATCCCATAACCCATTACATAAACCCTAGTAAACCCTTTGTTGGGTCCACAAGTCCGCAAAATAAGTGAGATCTTGCGATCTTAGCTCCGCCTAGCACTCTATCTTCAACCAGCCTGTCGAAGTCCCAAAATTGGTCAAACATGACCAATGTTTCCTCAAAACTTGGTCAAGGGCCAACAGATCCCCAACACTCACATGTGACTCATCCCGAGTCACTCAAATCTGGCTGACGCTGCTTCAAAGGCCTCAAGATTAGCTCGAGTTGCCTCGACTTGCTACTTCACCGGAGCTTCCTACTTGGAGAACTCTTGAATCAATTGCTCTATAATAGGCCCTTCCAGGCATTGTTCCACTGTTGTAACCACTTGATCTAGCTATGAGCCTTGTCCTTCAATATCTTCAAAAATCGTGTAGGCCTCATCCTACACTGGTTGTAGTATCTATGTAACTTCCATGACTCTGCTCTAGATGGCAGTAATTTGTTGTTGGATTGCATGTTTCTCCTGTGATCTATTCATTCGCTCAACCGCAGTGAGTAGCTTCATCTGTGCCTGCACGGTGGATGTCTACTATTGCACCTGCACGGTGGATGTCTGTTGTTGTGCCTCCTAGAGTTGCGCTTCCAGTTTCCTCCGCTCTAGATATTTTGGGAGGAATTCATAGGTCTTTTCACTTCGATCACTTAACTTCTTACATTCTAAGGTGAGGACCTTGATCCTTCCAATTTCTCTCTTAGCGGCTTCCTCCCTTTGGTCGCTCACTTCCTCTGGAGTGCTCGGCACTGCTTGGAGCTCTAAATCCATTACCCATGCTTGAATTTTTTGAATGGATTCAGCGAGCTTCCCCACTTGCATCCCTATTGAATCTGGTTCCTCATATGCCAAGCCCAGCATAGAGAAAAGTGCTTTAGTCACCGCTTCTTTGACCCCAGTATGCTCTGCGAGCAGCTGGTCTTTTTCTTTCTATATCTTTGCTTTGTCCTCCTCAAACATCGCCTGAATTTCATCTTTCTCCTTCTTGTAGGCGGTTAGACAAGACTACGCAACTCGTAGTTGCTCGAAGACCTCCTCCTTACTCTCATCCCTATGCATAGTGATATAGATAAAGTGTCGATATGCATGGCACTTCACTAGCGGTCTGTACTGGTGTAATGTGTTCAATGTCATGCGTGGAAATGCCTCAATAGCATGCTTTAGTTGTTGGTAGTAGGCATGGAAGACAGTGTTTGATTTCCACTACTTCAACATATCATTTGTATACCATAAGGTGGAGAACCTCATGGGAAACGGATTCAATGGCTCAACTTCTAGAAATGTCGCTCCTTCCGATATCTTCCAAGTGACAAATGTGATTAATACAAGTAACCAACTGAAATGGAATTCATACCCCTGAGCCTTCACTTCGCGGCAGTCTTTCTTGAGCTCATTGATGAGGTAACTCACCCAGTTCATTTGCATCCCCTCCATGCACTTTCCTACGAGGTCTACTACGAACCCAATGACCCATGTTGGATGGTTCTTTCTGATGATCTTTCCAGCTATAAGTTGGTAAGCGAGGCACATTGCATCATCCTATATAGAGGCTACCTTGTAGCCTCGCTTTCCATTTTCTACATCACCATAATCTTCCTTTATGCATTATGCCACGAAGCGATCTGAATTCTTCCTTGGGTATAATTGTTGAGGGTCTGGTCCCTGCATGCTCAATCCTGTGATCAGGTGGATCCCCGTTGGATCCACAGTGACGTGTCTGTCGAGCCATAGGTATCCTCCATGATAGCACAATAAGAGGAGTTTAACGCAAGCGTTAACCTCCTGATGTTGTCTGAAGTGATGGATCTTCATTACATTCAATATCATTGACTGTGTGAGATCCTTAATCCATGGCTGTGAGACTCTGTGCGGCTTCTTCCCAGTCGTCTTCATTAAATACCTATGGTGCGTTAGCATGGCGTAGTTCTTCCTATCTTTAAGGTTAAAGTTTTTGTTCTTCAGAGCTGGGATCTGTCCTAACTGGGGTCCAACTAAGTGTATCCCCTTTGGGATGTACGCAGTTATCAACATGTACTCAAAGTCATGTGGGATATTGTCGTGGTTAACCATGCCATCCAAAGGCGGTATGTAATCTGGCAAGACCGACGGGATCTGCTTCGCATTAGCCAGATCATCATGGTGCTTTCTTCGCTTCTCAGTAGTGCAGCTAGAACGATGTCCATTCAAGGGATATGCTTGCATTCCCCGAGTCTTCGAATCCTATATTCCTACAGACATAACTCTCTCAACCATGATCTTCACGAGAATCTCCTCCACAGACTTCTCTAACATGCTAGGTTCGCCCAACATTCACACTTGTAACCAAATATATCAGGTAGGTGAATGGGAAAGTGAGGTAATCAAATGGATGGTGAGGTATAAAAATCATAGAGCGATATACAATCGATTCTCTGTTAGCTCGAATAATCAGGGGTGGAAAAAATTGGTATCGACGCAGCATCCGACGGGTTAAATAAGCAAGTGTCGTAACGAATTCCTCCAACGGGTAGGAATGTGTCAATCAATATGAATCATTCCATTATGGTGTGTTATCAACAGTCCATTCACTCATAACTATGTTTTCTAGTCGTTTTGGGGCATCATTCTAATGGTCGGGGCACCTCCAATGATCTTATAGCTTTGTCATGGAGAAGTCCCATTCTGCATGGTTATGTTGTTCCGGCGAGGTTAAGGGCCTACAAGCCTGCCTCCTGCAAAGTTTTTTCTGGAGCTTCCTGTAGTTTTTCTATCTTGGAATTCTTCTTACTGAGCTTTCTTGCCTTCTTTCCTGTGATTTGAGTCTTTGGATTCCTCTTTCCATTCTTTTTCTTATCTTTTCTTAGCATAGTGACTTTGTGTTTCTGACATGCTCTTAAAGTGTTCAAAGGTAATACCTCTTTTCTTATTATGTCCTAGGTGGACATACTTTATTCTTGCATGGATAGGTCCTTCACACCTTCCTGTGTTTTTTCAAATTTGACAGCTAATTCTCTTGCCCTTTGTTTCTTCGACTTGTCCTCTTGTTCTTCTATTAGTCAGTATATTCTTCTAGCTATGAGATCCCTTAGTTCTTGCTTTTTCTGTTCTGTAGCTTCCTCCTCTGCTTTCCTTCTGGTCTGATCCTTCTCAATCCAAGTATTTCCTAATAAAACTGGAAAAGTGACGTTATTCTCAACAAATTTAATGACTTCAAATTCTTCTTCAGTTGATGTTTAATGAGAAATCATAGGTATATTAGTAACTCTTCCACATAGGGTTATCATCTTTCCTTTAAACAATCTTATCCTTCCCAATGAAGGTATCATAGCAGGCCTTCCCAAAATTTCCCAAGTGCTTTATGGCATAATATTCATGTGTATTTCTTCATCCAATACACAATTGATGTCGAAGTCTTCTATTCTTGTAACTATGCGTTGTTTTTCTTTTAGGATCTCTGGTAAATTGATGTCTATGTGATCATCCATTACTTCTTCTAACTATATTAACATAGTCTCTGACTCTTTTTCTTTATGATTCTTTAACATATCCTTAGTCTCTTGGCCTTCTTTATAGTTTTCTTGTCTCGTCTTCATGTTTTCAACTTTAGCAATCATTCTTGGACAATCCTAAACCTTATGACCCATAACTTTACAACAAAGACAAATAGGACCTGTACTAGGTCATTCCTTAGCAATATGTCCTGATATTCTGCAATTATAACACAGTGTTAATCCTCTCTTTCTTTTAAGCGATCCCCAGCCTCTCTTGTACTACACACTGGGATCACAGTGATCGGCCTGCAATCTGCAAAAATTCTTTCTAGGTTCCTGCATCCACTTATTAGTCCAAAAATTCTTTTTTTGCATAGGAATAACATATATTTATCTATTTCTATCAAATTTATTTAGATCAACTCTTTCTTCTAATTGTTCCCTAGCTTTCAGAATAGGACAAAACCTATCAAACATACCTAGATTCATGTTTTCGAAGCAAAAACGTCCACTTATCTTACCTTTACCAGAGCATAAATCTTTAAGATCTTACCTATTTTCTTCAGATCAGGTTTCTTTCCTAGCACAAAGCTTCGCAAGTCAAGTAGAATAATGCGCACTACAGCAACAGATCTATGCACATAGCTTTCTCTTTTCTTCAGTTCCCAACAATCACAATTTCAGGTCCTGGCAATGGAACCATTTGTTGGTACAGGGGCAGACCCAGGGTTCAATGCTTCAATAGCGCACCAAAAAAACCCTAACTACTGGCCCTTTCAGAAACACCTACAAAGAAAATGAAGTCTCACCCAAGGTAGAGACAAGCGGGGTTTCAGGACTCAGGTGTCTACAACCAAGATGGGACACGGATCTGTGATTACAACACTTAAAAGAGCACTTAGACAACAATAAGCATTAGTTATTGAGTCTCATTCACATCGTAGATTAAACCCTTATTACGGATCAGCGTAGTAACAAAAAATATCAAGCACTTC
The DNA here is from genome assembly GCA_032191745.1 of Picea mariana. Taxonomy (NCBI): domain Eukaryota; kingdom Viridiplantae; phylum Streptophyta; class Pinopsida; order Pinales; family Pinaceae; genus Picea; species Picea mariana. Next base: position 99,211 of record JASDQU010100900.1, read on the forward strand.
CAATCACTTAGCATATAGCATTATCTCATATCTAGCATTCAAATACCATTAAGCACTAAGCAGCAACATCAGATGCATTCATATTACATTATAATAACAACACTAAGCAGACAAACAGCATAAATCACATCGCACAAAGCACATCAAGACACAATATATATGTGGTTCACCCCAGTGTGGGGCTATGTCCACCAACTTCTTCTTCTTATTTATTAGTCTTCAATATTCTTACATTAATTTTCTCATGTGAACAAAGCCACAGAGCCACACTCCACAGAGGACAGGAGATCTACACGTTGTGCACTAGATCCTCCTTCCCAAAATCAAGTCAAGGCACAGAGCCAACTCCTCTATCAAGCACAAAGCCTTACATACACGGTCTGTTTCACTAAGAAACTCAGAGCCACTTTCACTTAGCCAACGCTTTCTCTTGCACTTAGCTACATACTACCTTCTACATTACATTCCTTCCTATATATACTTTTACAAAAAGTCCTAAAAATGGGTAAACCCATGGGCCAACATCCCATAACCCATTACATAAACCTTAGTAAACTCTTTGATGGGTCCACAAGTCCAAAAAATAAGTGATATCTCGTGATCTCAACTATTCCTGGGGCTCCATCTTCAACTAGCCTATCGAACTCCCAAAAGTGGTTAAACACGACCAATGTTTCATCAAAACTTGGTCAAGGGTGTTGGAACACATGTATTTTTTAAATACTCCATATATTAAAGCTTTTGAAGCCGTCTACTTTTTAAACAACAAAACGCTAATGATAAATCTCAAATATCGGATTTCGGGGTTTCATATTTGATCTAACAATCCAACATGTCGAAGCTCTCAATACTCTGACATGCAAAATAGCAAATTTGGGTTAAGATTAATCATGATCATATAAGCATTAAAAAGTGATTATCACTAATTTAATACATCATGCCTTTGTGAGTCAGGATTCACACCTCGAGCAACCTTTGAATGTCCCGATATGCAAAGTTGTGAATATGACTTAAGATAAACCTGGTTAATTACACAACTAACGATAATTAATGATAATTAATTGTTATCACGACTTCGCAATTCAACAGTTTTTCCTTGAACAACAGCTTATAACCCTGATATTCGAGGTCACAAAATTTCCAAACTAATCATAATTAATTAAAAACTTAAGCCTGATTAAAGTTAATTAATCAAATCGCAATTTCGCAAATTCGGGGTTCATAGCTCAAGACTATGAGTAAAATCACCCAAGACTACAAATTCCGAAAAAAAGATTAAGAACAAATCACGATTAATTAAAGGTTTAAGATGGATTAATTAATATCTTAAACAACCTTTTACCTTGTAAAACTTACGGGAGAAAATTAAATAATTCTACGATTCTCCCAAGTCACGAAATATCAAGCATTTATGGAATTTATAAGCAGAGTAGAGAAATGATTGGAAATAAGATCTTGCTTTATCTCCAGATATTTTTATTAAAAGAATTAAATGATGTGTCAGCAAGGACCTGTGGAGACTAGAGTTCTCAATATGAAAGGATTTATGTCATTAGTTGAATTTCATTCTAGTTTTCAAAGAGTCAGCTTAGCGAGATAACCATTGTTTTTATTTTCATCCTCTGTGACAGGAAATATAATTTCAAGATTCTATATCATGGCTCCACGAAAAGCACCCAAAACAACTGGTGAAACTTCAGGCCAGAGTTCGGATATTCTTTTTTATACCTCGCCTAGAAACATCGACATAGTCAAAGCATGGACACATGTTTTCAACACCTTGCAAGACGAGCTGATGAAATGCCCAGACGACTCGAGTGAAAATGAGAAGGAAGACTTGTATATCAAATACAAGGTGGTTGCTCAGTCGGAGATGCACAAGGTATAAAAAAGGCCGCAGCTCCTACCCTATTATGATATGATTAGATGGGCATTGGATCACATAAATGTCCCAACCAGAACAATATTCAATTCCCAGAAGGTGGTTGCTGGGTCATTTCGACCGGAACATCTACAGGCGTTGTACAAGTTGTCTCCCACACCAAAATTTACTTACAATACCGAATTTTTAGAGGGTTTCAAAGAGAAATAATGGGAGCAATTTGGAAAAAGATTATCCAACCTGATCAAGGATTGGTTCTCACACCCTAAAAAGTTCAGAGCTGATTCTCATGGTATATACACAATCTCTTCATTACAGCCACAGTTCATGTACATAGCGATGATGGTGTGCAGACTCTATGGGAAAGAGAATACTACACATTTTTTTCTCCCATGGGTACCGCTTATCCACACAATAGCAGAGGGGTATTATTTCAACTGGGCCAAAATGTTGTCGGACAATTTGGTCGGTCAAATTACAGAATACCAGACACAAAAGTGAATGGGAAAGCAGCTTCATTTTTCATGTCTGCTTACATTATGGATGCCATTTGTTTCATGACTCCCTTTCCATTAATTAATTGGAGTTGGACTCCAATTAATGCAAAGCCTATTCACATATACCATTCAAAACTCTAGTAAGATAAATCCAAAGACTTCATCTATGAGATTTTCAACTGGGTAATGGTACCAATGCATTCGTTATTTTCGGCCACCCACCTCCCAGGATTTTAGATAAAATAATGACCAATCTAGGTGGCATGGCTAAAGAATGATTCTCTTATATTAGGGTTTTAGGCTACTATGTTCCCCCATATGCCCTGTCGTTATTCTTACCAGACAAGCTAGTATGTCGCGAAGTTGCCAGGCAAACTGTACTCGACGAAATCAGCAAAGAATTCAAAGGAGTTCAGAAAAAGGTATGGCCATATTTTCCCCTACACATTGGTACATATTCTTTATCATATTTCAGCCATGCCAAAGTGGAGGCCATGGCCTTAGAGGAAATGAAACTAATAGACATTGAATTCAAGAAGCGTGACCCTAATAAGGTCGTGGGTAACCACATGGCAAGTTGTGGTCTTAAAATATACGAGCACGAAGACTCTCCTCATGACGAGATTTTCTGAGGAGTGAGATCCTACTTAGAAGTTTTAAATTAGGTTCGATCTCTACCACCCGAAGGGATGATCGAATTTTTCAAATTTTAGGAACACCGAAAAAGTGGCATCCCCAAATTTTTACAGGGGAAAGTCTCCACATCCCCAAATATACAACAAACAGAAACCAAAAGTTCAACAGCTACAAGCTCTGGAAAACAAGAGACTCAAGGGAACTCAGAAGAAACTGAGACCTCGAACCAGGATACCGAGATCCCAAACCAAGAAGAAAGACCCCAAGAAACAGATACACCAGGTAAACAGGTTAGGGATCAAGCATAAATACCCTCGAAAGGGGTAGGAGACACGTCATCTCTTACATTAATTAAACCGGCCATAGATGCTTCCATGAAACAATCATTCACAGAAATTGGCAATCCCATTCCATCCATCACACCCTTACAATCTACCAGGGGGGACCCCAATGCAGGAATAATATTCAAAGAAGATTTATCACCTATCTCTGTAGAAGAATTACCTCCTAGCAATTTCTTTTTTAGCAAGAAAAGGAAATTCATGGTGAAGCGAGAAACACACCAAAGGGAAGGTGCAGCGGTTAAAAACTATAGAGTACTAACTGATGGAGAAGCCTTAGAAGAGATAGAATTCACCAAAGAGGTAGCAGGGACATTGGGGGCTTATGCAACAACCAACCAATATTCAATTGGAACCTTGAAGGAACGGCTCAAACAAAAAGACATGTTGATTAGAAAATTACATACTCATATAGCAGTTGTAGAGACAAATGCCAGTATTGAGGCATACAAAGATCTTGAACAAGCCAGAGCAGTGGACCAACAGCTAATCGAACAGCTTAAATCCAATTTCGATAAAATACACCAGTCATCTCAAATAAGCCAAACACAGGTCGATCAACAAGCGGAGTTAATAAAATAGCTGCAATTGAAGTTAAATTCTGTTGAAAGACAAGTCATAGATATAATGGTATTCCAAACTCAAGCCATGGAAATATGAAATAAAATAGAGGCAGCTCAACAGGGTCTACTTTCTAAAGCATAAATCATCCAGAATCATTTTCAGATGATAGATCAAGCGCTAAATAATATCACCTTAAGAGAAAGAGAAGCTAAGGCAGCTTGGGGTGCTTTCCAGGAAGCTATTATAGTGACAGCGAAAGAGGAAATGGTCATCGCTTCCAAATTATCCATTCCAGAGAAAACGAGAGGTAACATCCCGCTAAAGCCATGGGAGCACAATATATCAGAGAACAGAAAAATGGCTAAAGAGGTGAGAGATTCTTGTGAAGAAACATTTGGCCTACTAAATAAAAAATTGTTAGATATTGATAAGGAAAGTAGCTCTGGAACGTTGGGAAAAATTAACATAGTCAAACATCTGCTAGATATCAAGGAAAATGTGGAAAGAGACCAAGTTGAATTATCTCAGATAAGACAGGTCGATACTACCCAAGTAGATAAATGGTTAATAAATTCAAACCTACAATTATTGTCTATCATCATAGAAGACGGGAAAATAGCAGAAAGATTGCCACAGCTAGAAAAGAAGTGTTACACTTTCAAGACAAATGACCAAACGGAACCTTCCAAGTTGATAGCCCAATTGGTAGAAAAGTGTATCAATTGTATTGAATAGGGGAAAGGGAAGACTTTTGGAGTCCAGTAATGCAGTTGCTCATTCTACTTTATTTTTGAGCTAGGGGAGAAAGAAAGGAAAACACCCTGCCAGCATGAGAGAAGACAAGGGACAACGAAGTGAAGCGTTTCACCTTCTCATTTGTAATCGAAACCTTTAGAATGATAGAATTTAAAATGATTAAATTTTGTATAAATATACATTTTGAGAAAGGATCAAAGGGATGATTTTTGTCGATTGTAAAGGAGAAGACTCTCTTTATTGAAAATTAATACAAATGCAGGCCAGAGATTCTACATCTCGTCTATTTTGAGTTATGTGTTCTTTTGTCTTTCCATATTCCAACATACTTTCATATAATTTTCTTTGATGAATGTTTAAATCACAATTTAGTACAACCTTTAATGTGGTTATATTTCACTTAGTAATCTGATAACAAACAGATTTTCCTCTGTATTCACTGTTAGTAAATACAATACCTACATGTTAATTAGATACTATATTTTATACTTCATTGAAGGTTGCATCACTCACTTTATTCTTCTGTTACAAAGTGAAATTCTTCAGCAATTGATGCCTTGCTTTGATTAGCAGCTTTATGGTTTTATTTCAATTCATTCAATATTTCAAATTTAACTCAGATGCGAGAAACATCCTCTAAGCTGTTATAATATTAATTCAATTTAAAGAACTTTTCTCTATAATTTCGTTAGTGAAAGGAAAACATTGAAACCTTTTCCCCATTTCTTGATGCCTGACATTATACTTGAAGCCTTGGTATAAACTCAAGAACAACATATTTTTGTCGTTGTTGCTAGGGATGGAGAAACGAAGTTATTTTCTATGGAAGAACGACATTTGTAAGTTTCTCTCTTAATAGTGAACAAAGATTGAATACGTTATAAAGGCTAAGTTTTTATTATTCACTTGGAAACTCCACATTTAAATAAGCTGGCATCTGGTCGAAGGAACACCAGACAAAACCCAGATGATAAGTACACCACGCCTGTTTCTAACCCCGAAAAAATACTAAAAATAAGAGGATTCCTTAAGAAAACTATTGTGGTTTACCAACCTAAATCCACATAGTCTAAGGCTAAGCTTCCACTTGAACCGTTAACTCCACAAGAATTTTCCACCCAAATCCTTTTCGGAGAAACGTCGGCTAACACAGTTGAAGCTAAAACCATAAACCCTAAATTAGTTTTCCCTTAAATTAAAACTGAAGCTTATTCAACTACCTCCTATGTAAGTGAAGGTAAGAAACCTATAGTAAAGCTCGCTTCGATTGATATACCATCACCTCTCGAGCTAAATTTCCCAACCTCACAAAGTCTCAAATAATATACCATACACTCAAATTCAACTCCTGCAGGTTCTCCCATTTACATTTCTTGCAAATCAGAAGAACCGAGTCCATGTATCCCGTTTCCCCCTTTTTCAATTTTTTCATCTCCTGATAAATGGTTCTCGGAACCTTTCTCACTTCATCCCGAAGAAGCTATAGGATCGCTATACGTCTTTGAAAACCCTCTTTATAACTTACCAGTTTCCTCTCCTAGAATATCTATGGTTGTTGTCAAAGGAGGAGGAGGGGGCTGTCAAGGGCCACCCCCACCCCCCAGAATTTTCACCAAAGTAGTTGTCAGATACGCTCCTTTGGTCCTCCCAGTGCCCCTTCATGATTTACCAGAAAACTACATGAAAAACCTACCTAAGTTTATAGAATAAGGAGACCTAACCGCAGCCGAACATATAAATTTCTTCGAACAATTCACAGGTATTCTCGGTCTCGAACACGAAGACGTGTATTCACAGATGTTTGTTCAAACCTTCGAAGGACAGGTGAGAACCTGGTTTCAAGGTTTGGCTGTAGGTTCGATAGGATCCTATGACGAGTTAGAAAACTCTTTTCTCAGACAATGGAGTGAGAGGAAGGATCACCTATATTACTTAACGGAGTTTGGATCTTTAAAGAAGAAAAAATCAGAAACTGTTATTGAATTCATTCAAAGATTTAATAAATTATATTACAAGATCCCAGTTGAATTTAAACCTTCCTAGCCTACAGCCAAGGTAACTTTTGCAGGAGCCTTCGAACCCGATTTTGCACTATTATTGAGAGAAATAAGACTTGTCGAACTTACCCGAATGTAAGATGATGCCATAAAGATTGAGTCAAATATGATGGCTTCTGGAAAATTAAAAGTGAAGGTGGAAATGGGAAACAAAGAGACTAAACGATTTAGGGAAAAAGCAGAACCTTTAGCAGGTGGGAGGTCCATAGATGATAAGATGGATGATATGGCAAAGATAATCAAAGAACTATCAAATAAAATTTCAAATATGGAACTAGATCAATCTAAAGCAGATCAATTCGTCAGGAGAGAATTCAGGAGGAACCCTAATCTTCAAATAAAACAAAGACTGATTAAAAGTGAAGATCAAAAAGTTTAGACTCCTTTGAAAAATGAAAATTTTATAGGAGGAAATGACATGTAAGAATTCAAGGATTTAGAAGATGATATGATTAATCTCGGTGATGATTGCCAGCAACCTCATTTGACTAGAAGAGATTATGAGAGGTATTTAAATATGGAACGTCGATCTAATGAGGATGGCAACATAAATAATACATAAGATCCCACTTGCCAGGGGATCGCCGATACTATAATGGTCGAGCTCCAACATAAGTATAATCTAAGGTCTAAAGCTAAAAACATAGCAACTACCCGACCAAAGAAAATCCAGCCGAGAGGCGAAATATATGAGCCAGCTCGAAAAGAAACTAAAATACAAAATACCAAAATATAAGGAGTTGAAATCCAAACATGGAAAACTAAGACAACAGAAACAAAAACAGCTGAAAATAAAGAAATGCAAACCAATAAATCAGAAAAGAAGGAGACCGAAGTCCCAATCAGGGAAACAGACAATCGTATAGGAGGTTTTAGCCTAGAAAATAAGATTAACAAAATCAAGATACCGATACCTCTATTTGAACTGGCAAAGAACCATGTTTACCGAAAGAAAATCACCAAAATGATAAATTTTTCAAATGTAGAAAGTTAGGTTGACGTTATAAACTTGGAATATGATAAGCCTACTATAATTTTTGGTCTGCATTTCGAGGGTGCCAGAGATACCGTCGCTCCTTTCTACAGTACACTAAATGTGTGCATGATCATCTGCTACATAATTGCATGTTGGATTTTGGAGCCTCACATAACGTGATTCCCAAGGCTATTATGGATAGACTTGGTCTCAAAATTACCAAGCCCTACGGAGACCTGTATTCATTTGATTTGAGAAAAGATAAATGTATGGGCATGATCAAATACTTTGTGGTAAATCTTTCATAGATTCCAGTAAAAAGTGTTCTGATGGATGTAGTTATTGCTAACATACCTTCGAAGTATGGTATGCTATTATCCAAGTCTTGGGGCGCTAAGCTTGGAGGATCCCTTCAGCTGGACATGACCTACGCCATGATTCCCATCTTCAGTAGACATTTCACCTGATTATACCGGGAAACACGGCTGGCATATATAGTAAGTGATCCACATAATTCTAATAATTACCTTGTTTATGTCGCTGATCAGGATCTAGGAAATTGTATTTTATCAATCGATGATGATGTAGATGAATGTACAGAAGAAAACTACACAGACAAAAATAAAACAAAAAAAATAAATGAAAGTGTATATAGTACTGGAATTTGGAAAATGTATTTCGATGGTGCTTCATCATGTGAAGGAGAAAGTGCAGGAGTAATTTTTGTAGCACCTAGAGATGAGTTTATTATTCCTTTCTCTTACATACTACAGTGGGACATAGATTACACGAATAATGTATGTGAGTATGAAGCACTGGTCTTGGAATTAGAAGTTTCCAGGAAGTTAAACATAAAAAACTTGGAAGTCTATGGAGACGCGGAATTAATTGTGAAGCAAGTAAATCGGCAATACCAGGACAAACACCCAAGATTGAGATCTTATAGAAACTATGCCTGGGATTTGATGGAAAAAAATTTCTCATCGGTTAAGGCTCATTACATTCCCTGTATAGAAAATCTACAAGTCGATTCATTAGCCAAAGCAGCCTCAACTTTTGTACCTCCTACAGCTTTCAAACTAAAGTATCACATAGATATGAGACACAGACCCTTCATACCAAAAAATATACAACACTAGCAGGTGTTCAAAGATGATGAACAGATCAGAAAATTCCTTGAAATGGTGGAAGACTTTGCTGAAATGCACATTGATCAAGAAAACCATAACGACCATGCTTGGATTATGCAAGAAGGGGAGGACCCTCAAGAGTTCCAAGAAAAGATCGTGAATCACCATATGTTAGTACTAAAAATCAATCAAATCCCTAAAGGTCTAATCCCTCTAGAAAGATTATTTGACCACAATGACATACCATTAAAATCTACCTTGCAACCTCAGCCAGAAGAAGTCAAAGATTGTGATATAGGCACCAAATAAAATCCTAGAATAGTAAAACTATTAAAGTATCTTCCTCTGAAGATGAAAGGTAAGTATGCAGATTTACTCAAGCAATATAAAGACATTTTTGCTTGGTCTTATGATGAGTTGAGAACTTATGACACCATTGTGATTGAACACAAGATTCCTTTAAATTCAGGTGTTAAACCTTTCAGACAGAAGCTTAGGCAAATCAATCCCATATTCTTGCCAGTGCTCGAAAAGGAGGTCAAAAAGCTCCTAGATGCTTAAATAATTATACCACTTAGGTACTCTGAGTGGGTAGCTAACCTGGTCCCGGTTAGGAATAAGAACGGAGAAATCAGGCTGTGTGTAGATTTTAGAAATCTAAATAAATCATCTCTCAAAGATAATTATCCGCTACCCAAAATGGATCATGTTTTAGAAAAAGTGGTTGGAGAAAATAGAATGTCAATGATCGACGCTTTTTCGGGTTACAATCAGATTGTTTTCAACGAAGATGATAAAGAAAAAACTGTGTTCACCACCCCATGGGATACATTTATGTATGACAAAATGCCATTTGGTTTGATGAATGCAGGTGCTACTTTCCAGCGAGCTATGGACATCACCTTCGTCGGCGAAAGAGATAAATTTTGTGTTATTTATCTTGACGATCTGACCATTTTTTCCAAATCTGACGAAGATCATCTGATACACCTCAAGTAGACGTTTGAGAAATGTCATAAATTTGGTTTGTCTTTAAATCCCAAGAAATCTCACTTTGCAATGCAAGAAGGTAAACTCTTGGGCCATATTGTATCTCAGGACAGAATTAAAATTGATCCTAAAAGGATCGAATCTATAGACACTATAAATATTCCTAGAAATGTAAAAGAAATCCAGTCATTTTTAGGGAAAATAAATTTTTTGAGAAGATTTATCCTGAACTTTGTTGAAATCGTGAAATTGATCACAGATATGATTAAGAAGAATAGTGAAGTTAAATGGATGGTCGAAGCTAAAGCATCGTTTGCACACATCGAGAAAATTATAGGTGAAGCACCTATACTGGCAAGCCCTGATTATCTGAAATAATTTTTGGTCTTCTCGTTTGCATCCGAACACACAATTGCGGCGGTACTCCTACAAAAGAACGAAGAAGGTTTCGAGCAAGCAATAGCATTCTTTAGTAAAAGTCTTAGAGACACGATGTTGAGGTATGACATAATGGAAAAGTAGGCATATGCTATGGTGAAGGCACTAAAGGCTTTCAGAACCTACGTATTACACTCCAAGATAATTGCATATGTACCCACCAGTTCCGTTAAGGACATATTGGTCTAGCCTGATAGTGACGAGAAGAGGGGTCGATGGCTTGCTAAAATTCAAGAATTCGATCTAGAGGTGAAACCAGCAAATCTTATAAAAGGACAGGGTTTGGCTAAGCTATTAGCCGAATCAAATTTCAGAGTGCTTGGAATAAACATCCTACAAGAGTACGAAGGATATTTGGACATAGACAAATTCGACGACCAAATAGCTACAACCAGAATCGAAGAGAAGTTTGCATCTTCGGGTTGGTATAAAGACATAGTATCTTATATTCTGACTCTGAAATTCCCAAACGATATGTCTCTGTCTAAGACTCGGACATTGAAATTTCATGCGGTAAAGTATTGTATTTCATAAATCCAATTGTATTGGAAAGACCCTCTAGGATTTCTACTAGTTTGTCTAGTAGAATCAGAAGCAAAAAGGGTCATAAATGAATTTAATGAGGGAGTGTGCGGAGGACATCATGCATGGAGAGAAATGGCTTATAAAATCCTGAGAGGAGGATATTACTGGCCTAAATTATTCGCATATGTGAATCCAAAGTCAGAGCCTGTAACTCCTGTCAATTATTTGCAGGCAAGTAGAAACTCCGAGCATTAGCTTTGGTCCCGGTTAAAACGGAAGCCTCGTTTCAACAATGGGGGTTGGATTTTATAAGCAAAATTAATCCACATTCCAACGCACAACACAAATGTATCCTGATCACTACAGATTATTTCACCAAATGGGTAGAAGCTATTTCGACCAGAAAAGTGACAGATTCAGTGGTGATAAATTTCCTGGAAGAAAACATATTATCTAGATTTGGTTGTCTCTGAAAGATAGTTATAGATAATGCCCAAGCAGTCAAATCTATGGAAATGGTTAGATTTTGCCAAAAATACAATATTATACTGGGTCATTCTATAGCATACTACCCTCAAGGCAATGGGCTAGCTGAATCATCAAACAAAAGCTTAATCACCATAATTAACAAGGTGTTGAACGAAAATAAAAAATCATGGCATGTTCATTTGAAATACACTTTGTGGGATAATAGGATAGGCACCAAGAAATCGATTGGTACTTCTTCGTTTCAAATGGTATATGGGACTGACGTAGTATTACCCATAAATTTGGTTCTACCTGTGATGAAACTTTGGCAAGATGAAAAAGAAGAACCAAATCATGTCACAAGGAGAATAAATCAGTTGATCGAAGTTTAGAAAAATAGAGTTGAAGTGGACAAAAAGCTTCGGAAATATCAAGACAATATGAAAGCCCTATTTGATCATAAGGCTAAAGACAAGGAATTCCTCCCTGGAGATTTGGTTTTGAAATGGGACGCTAGGAAGGAAGACTCGGCAAAACATGGAAAATTTGATCATATCTGGTATGGACCATTCAAAGTTACAGATTCTAAAGGGAAGAACTCATTTCTTCTAGAAAATATGGACGGTAAAATCCTCAACACCCCTATCAATGGGCGTTATCTAGAGCACTATATGCAATAAATGATTTCCAAAATCCCACTGTATATATCGGTTTTGTTTTCTATTTTTTACAGTTTTTTGGTATGTTTTACTTCCACCGCCAATAAAATAGGTTAGTGATTTCATAGAAAAGGAAATATAAAATAGTTAACACATTGAACTCTATGACTCTTAAAACCCTGAAACGTTTCATGTTGTTTTCATGCAGGACTTTTGTCTACAGCTCAAACATCAAAAAGAAGAAAAACCAACGGTCGTATATCAGAAAATTGATTGTCCCGAAACAGGTGATAAATAAATAATTTACTTAGATGAGAACAAAGTGGTAAATCACAGGTATGAATCTCGGAAATATTTAAAATTCCAATGAATATCACCTGGTGCAACAACGGTCTCATATGTATAAAGATACTCGCCCGATATATTATCAAAAGAACGAAATTTTACTGTAGATTATAAAAAGTTCCTTTGGATAAGATAAAAATAATTAAAATAAACAAAAGAAGAAGAAGTAGAGCGACCTCAAAGAAATTCCAAGAATCAGGTTTGCATTATAAAAAACTATGTTTATGAAATCTGAAACCTCCCTTTGTCACCCTGTTCTAATTTTGGTGTAGTCTCCCTTGACTCCAGGCGCCTTCCCATGGCCTCCACAGGAAAAAAAAAAAATGGGGGGGGTCACACTTTAACTCTGAATGCTGACAAACGAATCTTTGGAAAAAGGGCAAGTCCTCGCGGCTCCTCGGACTTCTACTGAACAAAAGTATGTATAATATAATCCTAACTCTCTTAGTTATTTTAACAGGTTTAAAGTGGTTAGTCTTTCTCAATGGAGGCCCCTGGAAATAAAAATCCCCCATAAGAATTTTCTTGCAGACTAAGATGTTTTGAAGGTCAAAATAAGACTAGTCCAGAGTAATCAAAGTGAGTTAACAGACCTCTATTGCTAAATTATAAACAGATATCACCCCGAGTATACTTTATACAAATTGATTTCCCCCACTTCATGTTTTAAAAGAAAAAATATAAGACAGATGGTGAAAGGAAATTCATAAATGATTGCCCCCATCTAGTCCAAAAAAGAGATGATGAAAGGAAACTCATTTAATTATTTCCCTCATCTCGGCATTTAAATGCAAAGTTACGAATTGAAGTGGTGAAAGGAAATTTAATAAATGGAATCAGATAACTTCACCGGGGTACTGAACATGATCGATGGGTCAAGAAATGTCTAAGATATATATAAGGCTATTATACATGAATTATATTGTACTTTGGTAATTAGTTTTCTTTTAAACTAGATCTACATCTCAAGTTCACGCGGGACTCCCTGATTAAAAACATTGAAACTACTTCACCTTGATGCAAGCAAGATCAACAAAACATGTTGGATTTTTAAGGTTGTTTTGATTATCTTAAGCAGATCTGAAATCAGTTTTAGGGAAGAGGAAGTCATCAATAGGCCTAAATTTGATATTAGTGAATGATTAGTTTTCGAAATATTTCAGAGATAAGGATGAAACCTTAAATTTTCCTAGTCACCCTCATTCTGAAGGTGTTTCGCAAAAGTAAAATAATGACTCCATTTACCCAATAAAGGCACTTGGTCTACTGTTATTCTCATCCCGCAAGGAGACAAGATCCCTAGTTGAAGCCTATGTTGGAACACATATATTTTTTAAATACTCCGGATATTAAATCTTTTGAAGCCGCCTACTTTTTAAACAACAAAACGCTAATAATAAATCTCAAATATCGGATTTCGAGGTTTCGCTGATCTAACAGTCCAACATGTTGAAGCTCTCAATACTCCAACATGTGAAATAGAGAAGTTGGGTTAATCTTAATCATGATCATCGAAGCATTAAAAAGTGATTATCACTAATTTAATACATCGTGCCTTCATGATTCAGGATTCATGCCTCGAGCAACCTTCGAATGTCCCAATATGTGAAGTTGCGAAAGTGACTTAAGATAAACCTGGTTAATTACATGACTAACGATAATTAATTGTTATCGTGACTTCACGATTCGACAGTTTTGCCTTGAACAGCTGCTTATAACCTCGATATTCGAGGTCGTGAAATTTCCAAACTAATCGCAATTAATTAAAAACTTAATCCTGATTAAAGTTAATTAATCAAATTGTAATTTCACAAATTCGGGGTTCATAGCTCGAGACTAAGAGTAAAATCACCCGAGACTACAAATTTCGAAAAAATATTAAGAACTAATCACGATTAATTAAAGGTTTAAGTTGGATTAATTAATATCTTAAACAACCTTTTACCTTGTAAAACTTACGAGCGAAAATTAAATACTTCTATGATTCTCCCAAGTCACGAAATATCAAACATTTATGGCATTTATAAGCAGAGTAGAGAAATGATTGGAAATAAGATCTTGCTTTATCTCCAGATCTTTCTATTAAAAGAATTAAACATTGTGTCAGCAAGGACCCGCGCAGACTAGAGTGCTCAATATGAAAGGATTTATGTCATTAGTTGAACTTCATTCTAGTTTTCACAGAGTCAACTTACTGAGATAACCATTGTTTGTATTTTCATCCTCTGTGACAGGAAATATAATTTTGACATTCTATATCATGGCTCCACGAAAAGCGCCCAAAACAAATGGTGAAAGTTCAGGCCAGAGTTCGAATATTATTTTTGATACCTCGCCTAGAAACATCAACATAGTCAAAACATGGACACATGTTTTCAAAACCTTGCAATACGAGCTGATAAATTTCCCAAACGACTCGAGTGACAATGAGAAGGAAGACTTGTATATCAAATACAAGGTGGTTGCTCAGTCGGAGATGCACAAGGTAGCAACAAGGCCGCGGCTCTTACCCTATTGTGATATGATTGGATGGGCATTGGATCACGTAGATGTCCCAACCAGAACAATATTCAATTCCCAGAAGGAGGTTGTTGGGTCATTTCGGACGAAACATCTACAGGCGATGTACAAGTTGTCTCCCACACAAAAAATTACAAAATACCAAACACAAAAGGCGAATGGGAAAGTAACCTCATTTTTCATGTTTTCTTACATTATGGATGTCATTTGTTTCATGACACCCTTTCCATTAATGAATTGGAGCTGGAATCCAATTAACGCAGAGCCTATTCACATATACCACTCAAAACTCTGGGAAGATAAAGCCAAAGACTTCATCTATGAGATTTTCCATTGGGTAATGGTACCAATGCATGTCGTTATTTTTGGCCACCCACCTCCCAGGATTTCAGATAAAATCATGACCAATCTAGACAATGTAGTAGACTGGTACATTGAAGAATGATTCTCTTATATTAGGATGTTTGGTTGCTATGTTTCCCCATATGCCCTGCTCCTATTCTTACCAGACAAGCTAGTATGTCGCGAAGTTGCCAGGCAAACTATACTCGACGAAATCAGAAAAGAACTCAAAGGATTTTAGAAAAAGGTATGGCCATCTTTTCCCCTACACATTGGTACATATTCTTTATTAGATTTCGGCCATGCCAAAGTGGAGGCCATGGCCTTAGAGGAAATGAAACTAGTATACATTGAATTCAAGAAGCATGACCCTAATAAGGTCATGGGTAACCACATGGCAAGTTGTGGTCTTAAAATATACGAGCACGAAGACTCTCCTCATCGAACATCTCAAATCCAATTATAAAAGGCATTAGTCAGCTCAAAAAGCGAAGTTAATAAAATAGCTGCAATCGAAGTTAAATTCTGTTGAAATCCAGGTCATAGATATAACAGTATTCCAAACTCAAGCCATGGAAATACAAAAGAAAATAGGCAACTCAACAGTGTCTACTTTCTAAAGTATAAATCATCCAGAATCATTTTCAGATGATAGATCAAGTGATAAATAATATCACCTTAAGAGAAAGAGAAGCTAAGGCAGCTCGGGGTGCTTTCTAGGAGGCTATTATAGTGACAGCGAAAGAGGAAATGGTCATCGCTTCCAGATTATCCATTCCAGAGAAAACCAAAGGTAACATCTTG
>JASDQU010100900.1:115160-151982 GCA_032191745.1 Picea mariana
CATCCAGAATCATTTTCAGATGATAGATCAAGTGATAAATAATATCACCTTAAGAGAAAGAGAAGCTAAGGCAGCTCGGGGTGCTTTCTAGGAGGCTATTATAGTGACAGCGAAAGAGGAAATGGTCATCGCTTCCAGATTATCCATTCCAGAGAAAACCAAAGGTAACATCTTGATAAAGGCATGGGAGCACAATATATCAGAGAACAGAAAAATAGCTAAAGAGGTGAGAGATTCTTGTGAAGAAATATTTTGCCTACTAAATAAAAACTTGTTATATATTGATAAGGAGAGTAGCTCTGGAATGTTGGGAAAAATTAACATAGTCAAACATCTGTTAGATATCAAGGAAAATGTGGAAAGAGACCAAGTTGAATTATCTCAAATAAGACAGGTCGATATTGCCCAAGTAGATAAATGGTTAATAAATCCAAACCTACAATTATTGTTTATCATCATAGAAGACAGGAAAATAGGAGAAAGATTGCCACAAATGGAAAAGAAGTGTTACACTTTCGAGGCAAATGACCAAACGGAACCTTCCAAGTTGATAGCCCAGTTGGTAGAAAAGTGTATCAATTGTATTGAACAGGGGAAAGGGAAGACTTCTGGAGGCCAGTAATACAATTGCTCATTCTACCTTATTTTTGAGGTAGGGGACAAAGAAAGGAAAATGCCCTTCCAGCATGAGAGAAGACAAGGGATAACAAAGTGAATCATTTCACCTTCTCATTTGTAACCGAAACCTTTAGAATGATAGAATTTCAAATGATTAAATCTTGTATAAATATACATTTTAAGAAAGGATCAAAGGGCTGTTTTTTGACAATTGTAAAGGAGAAGACTCTATTTATTGAGAATTAATACAAATGCAGGCTAGAGATTCTACATCTCGTCTATTCTGAGTTATGTGTTCTTCTGTCTTTCCATATTCCAGCATACTTTCATATACTTTTATTTGATGAATGTTTAAATCACAATTTAGTACAACCTCTATTGTGGTTATATTTCACTTAGTAATCTGATAATAAACAGATTTTCCTCTGTATTCACTGTTAGTAAATACAAGACCTGCATGTTAATTAGATACTATATTTTATACTTCATTGAAGGTTACATCACTCACTTTCTTCTTATGTTACAAAGTAACATTCTTTAGCAATTGATGCCTTGCTTTGATTAGCAGCTTTATGTTTTTCTTTCAATTCATTCAATATTTCAAATTTAACTCGGATGTGAGAAACAACCTCTGAGCTTTTATAATATTAATTCGATTTAAAGAACTTCTCTCTATAATTTTGGTAGTGAAAGGAAAACATTGAAACCTTTTTCCCATTTCCTAATGCCTGACATTATACTTGAAGCCTTGGTATAAACTCAAGAACAACAAAGGGAAAACAATTGGGTATGGGGAATTGAGAGTGATGCGAGGGGGGGAGGGGCCAAACGATCTTACACCTTCACGTGGTTGGTCATGTTTAGTAGAGAATAAATTATTCTCGAAACCAAGAGGATCTCATTCATGAGGTATTTCATTTAGTATTTATAGAGCGTCGTACATGTTTAATTATTATTCAACCATATAACGTTTAATTATCTTTTTAAAATGAAAGCTCATATATGTTTAGTTATTATTCAATCTTTTAACATATTATTGCCTTTGACAAATGCAAGTTTGAAGGGTGGTCACCTCCACGATCCACAACACATTTTTGATAAGGTACAAATCATTTACTTCTCTTGTGTCATTAGATAGTTACATTGTTATTTACATTAGTTAGTTACATTGTGTAGTATGTATTTCATGCATTAGTTAGTTACATTAAACTCAATGATGAGGCTTCTTCCAAATATGTACATAAAAAATCTTTTTTTAATTTATTTTTGTACAAAACAGATAGACATCAACTTTCTTTTGTATGAGCTAGGACGAATATTACATGTAATATGAGTGATAAGTAAGAGATATTGAACTTTGTACAAATTCCATGTTAATAGCTCCATTATTAAGAGCATAACACCCCTTTGATGGTTGTGTCTCGCATACAATTATCAAGAAGCTTAACTTTGTTATTTGTATGAGATATTGATACAAAAAAATAATATGGCCCCAAGGGATTTAAAGAAACCCCATCCTTTAGCTACAACTTTTCGCACCATTCTAAAATTCCTAGAAATATCCTTTAATCCTTGATTGTATGTTGATTTTCCCCTAACTTTTGCATGACCGAATTTCCAAAAATGGAATGAGGGTCAAGGTGGCTTGATGAACTTAAGAACCTTAGACACTTGATGCCCCACTCTAATAAAATAGGAAATTTTAGTGCTAACCATTCTCCGCTAACCACTTACTATTATAATAATTAGTGGTGAAAGAAGATTAGAGATGAGATTCCTTAAGCACTTCCATATGATTCAACGAGACTAATTCTACCATAGAAAAATTAGATAAAACTCAATGTTGTGTTAATAAACTGAAGGTTTCCTTAGAAACAAATAACATCATACTTATAAATGTAGGCTCCTTCATTTCCTCATGGGAATGTAGGCTCCTTCATTTCCTCGTAGGAATGCAGGCTCCTTAATTTCCTCCAATAATAGGTGAAGAAGGTGGATTTCAGTCTATGCATCAAGAATCTAGTAGACAAGTTGCAGACATGAAGGAATTTTAGGAGAATAAAAGTAAATACAAGCCTCGACATTTTTATGGCTAGTTACCATCAAATGTTGATGAGTTGTGTCCTTCATCACATCATCAGAAGAGTCATCCAACACTGGCCACATCAAAGTTTGATCAAATTACTCCTACTTCAAGGCCTCTTAAAATGGGTCCCCATGGTTTTTTCCCTGATGCCAAATATAAATATCCTTTTAGTTCAGTAAGAATTCTTGTTGGTGGTCCTTTGAAGTTATTTCCTTTGTACCAGCCACTTGGCTCATTTCCAATGGGTGGTCCAACAATAGGTTTTGGATCTGGATTTGGAGAACCTTATTTCCTTTGACACCCTATAAAAGATTTTAGTCAAAATCCACTTGGCTTTGATGAACAATTAAATAAATCTTTTGTCTTGATAGTTCCTAAGGTCATAGGTTTTATATGTTAAAATTTATTGAAGTAAAATTTCCTAAGGTCATAAATATTTTGTCTTTCTCATGAGACCTTAGGTATTTGTATAAGGTTGTTTTGGTTATCATTTCTTCTTGAATTGCAAATATTTTAAACAACATCTCAATAACCACAATTTTTAGGTGAGTTGTATATATCACACTTTTGAATACTGAGGACATTGATTACTAGGATGAAGTGTGTGAGAGCCAATGGAGATCCTTGTCGTAATTCTGTTGAGAAAATGAATAATCTCTTGTGAGAAATCATCATCAAGGGTTGCTATAGTATTGTTAGATTTATTTTGATCTCCATAAAACCATATTTTTGTTGAAACATGTTCTTCTTGATATGTATCAAGTCTAAAAGTTAGATGTAGTTTCTTGTTTACTTGTTATTTCTATTTTAAATATATTGTGGACATTTATAAAATTATCTTATCTTATCTTAAACCATAATTTTTGGAAGGGAGGAAAACTATAGAAATTCCATACTTGATGCTATCAAGTATAAAATTAGTTATTGGCAAGTGTCCAAGTTAGGGTCGTAACCATCTTCTTCATATTTTTTAGATCGATACTCAATGGTATTGGACATTATAATAACCTACTAATATATATCCAATACTTAGAAAATGATTTTTCAACCAAACATGAGAGATGTTCCTTACAAGGAAGAATGTTTCCATGCATAATATAATGCAGTAGGGTTGAGGTGTTCATATTGTCTCTTATACCCACATGCAAAAGGGTATAGAGGATTTCATATAAAATAAGGACATGTACCAAAAACATTTAACAAACATGACCAAAGTTGATTCTACCACACTATCCAATAGCACAATGATCATGTTTCCAAACGAGTAATTCACTCTTTTCCAACAAAATGTGGTTACCTTTTTTTCCGTAGAAAAAATAGTATTGTTTTTGTTTTTGAGAAATAAATTGAAATTCATTTAGTAAAGCTACCTTAGCATAAAATCCCATCATCTAGAGAAATACCAAATTGTCGACACATCACTGATACATCTAGAATAGTACCCATATGACTTAAGGACACAAAGTCCATCAAAAAGAAAAACATGATCCATCCTACACCTAAAGAGCATATATTACCAAAAACTAGTGTAGACTAAGCTCATAACTATTAAAACATGATCTGGATTGTTTTTGGAACAAAGTGAAAGCAAAGAAATTCCAAAGAACTGCTCATGAAAATTGCCAGAAACAGAGAAATACAACAATACTTGATTTCTATTAATGAAAGAATTTTAAAGAGACTGTAAAAATACAAAGTGCAAGACTCGCTAGAATGGTGGCATCTTTATCTCTGAGAAGAGATGTGACGGCTACGCTCATTCACAAGAAGATGATTACAATGAGGCTCTGGAGGCCTTTTTTATGATAAACGGGAATGCCAAAATCCTAGACATCCAAAAACCTAACCCTAGGAGATGAAATGCCAAAATTCATGTGGGCCCCGTTTGGGAAAGTTATTACATTAACTTCTCGGGGTCATAACTTTTGCATATGATCTTCGTTTTAGGCACATGATAGCCCATTGGAAAGGTATTTTAGAGAACTACTCATTACGTCATAAAACTCTGACTCTGTCTATAGTTTGATTGTGGCGAGCCAAAAAAACATTATTTAGGTCCCCAAAGCGGCTCTGGAAGTACAACAAGATGTGTTGACATGAAAACATAAAAAATAAGCCAGTTGGATTAGGTGGGAGGCCACCAGTATCCACCTGGAAGATGTGTAGGGCTTCAGATAGCCCCGGAAGTGTAGAACCCATAATTACAAATAAGTACAGAAGAACATTTTGTACTAACAAATGACAAGAGGAGCCAGTTGGAACATGTGGGTGGCCACCAATATCCACTTGGATCAATCCTCCCCCCTTAGGAAGCAATGGTCTACATTGCGTTGAGTTCCCAGGGAAGAGGGGAAATCATTTTCTGAATCTGAAGCTTGGTTAGTTGCATGCCTTGTTGGAGAAGTTGTGTTTCTTGGCATTTGGAATATTGTCACAAACGTGTTGCTGGAGGGTTTGAATCTATTCCACCAACCTGTTGTCTCTAGGTTTGATGTGGAATTTTGTAGGAACTATTGTAGTTGAAGAAACAATATCTTATGTCGCTTCGACAATAATTTTTTGTTGGATAGAAGGTGTTGAGGATGCAGTGGTTGTAGTGGTATTTTGTGCATCCTTTGAATAGATTGTGAAGAGGATGAATTTTGTAGTATGAGATATTACCTTGTGATGATGTTTTGGTCGAGCAATAGTTGGAACTATATTTGGTATCTTATAGAGCTAACCTCCCAGAGTAATAATGACACTATGGAGTTTAGACTCATAGATAGCATGACATTTCCACATATATGGTTGGCCCAACACAACATCACAAACATCAAGAGGGGAAATATCACACACTATCTCATCCTTGAAGGGATGTATGCTATAGGAAAGGAGACATTGTTGGCTAATGTGAAGATCTAGTCCCTAGTGAAGCCACCCGATGTTGTATGGTTGCAGGTGTGGTGTTGTCGACAACCCCAACTATTTGACGACCTTAGTTGAGATGAGGTTCTCCTGGTTGTCGTTATCAATAATGAAATGCAATGGGGTCCCCTTCACCCAAATATGTGAATGGAAGAGGTTGTAACATACTCGACCACCTAGAGGTCGGGCTACGCCACTTAAACAGGCTGCAACACATCCAACCACCTACAAGTTAGGCACGTTGCAGTCCCAAGACTCAATTATCCGATCTCTAATTCGAAGGCAAAGGGTTTCTCAACAATGTTAGGAGAATGCACACCACATTCATAAGACAAGATCCATGCAACAGCATAAAAGAGATAAACAACGTTCCATCCACAACAAATAACCAACAAACAGACAAGCACGTTAGAATACATATCTCAAAGGTAATTAAATACACATCGAAATACATTAAACAAAAAACACATAGAGCACTTATCTTTGCAAGTAAGCATTCACCAACTGGCTACAGACCAAGGACATTCCTCCCAACCATAGACGTTGATGTTCATTTACTCTCAACAACGGGCTACCCCCGAGCCAGGGCTATGAATCTACAAGGACGGGTCCTAGGCCAAGTATAAATACACAGTAGTTGACTAAGTAGCTCTCAGGTTTCCCAACCTCACAACAATACTCATTTCCATCTCTCTTTCCCCCTCAGCCTGCACAACCCCAAGAAATGAACACCTTTATCTGCCATGCAGTCTCTAATGCTATTCCATTTCTCTCCAGGGCTCCAGTGCTATTGGTCAGGAAATATCCCTACTAGAAATTCCAAGGACTCTTAGCTGTGGACAGTTCCATCCGAATTACCATCAATTTCATGCACACGGGCATCCATTCCCTCCTAGAATGATCAGTAAATCATTACATCCATTCAATGATGGCTCTCCTCTTCCTGCCATTTGTTTCCATGCTCAGCCCAAGAGCACACGAACTCGTAGTAGTGAGTGAATATGAAGAAGAACAAGTGAACCAGTGAGAAGAGGATGAACCAAGGGAAGAACAACCCCAAAACATCCCCCAAGGGATGTTTAAATAATTACATGAAGATAAGAGCCACATGGCCTCCCTCCCAAGAAGCTCATGTAACCCCCTCTTCTCCATAAAATCAATTATGGGTAAATAAAATAATAATAACAAGACTTAGCCCTTCAAGCCCCCTCTCTCGTGGAATCATATCCCCCTATCTCTTTTGGCCTTGTTGGTCTTGCATCCAGAGGTGTATTTTATTAATGTATAGGAAGTGTTACATTTCCTAGGCACTTTGGCCCCTTTTCAATTTTACCGACTCACTAGCCTAAGTCATATTTACATAATACATTATAGTTTATAAGGGTTAGAATCGAGATATTACATCCCCCTCCCCTTATTTTGGCACTGTAAGTCCCATGTGAGGATTCTTTCTTTTATAGTACCTCATCCAACTTTTGTAAGCAAAGTCATGCCTCCATGACCCTAACATCTGATCCTATTCTTGAATTGATTTGGTTATACCTCTAATCCTGATAAAACTGCAAGCAGCCATCTTGTTAGAACTATACATATCATACAAAAATTGTCAATTAAATTTACAGGTACCTTTTCATTTAAATGATAATATTATTCTTTAATTAATATAATTTTTCCTTTTTATCCTTTATTTGTAATGCTCATGAATTAACTCTCTTTTAATCATGATTGTGTGTTGGTTCTTTTGTCTTCATGAGTTTATCACAGACATGGATCAACTCATTATATCGTACTCATGCTTTTGTTGTGTTCTCAGTTCACAAACAGATCATATTTTGATCCTTTATCAATTCTATGTATTATTCTATTGTTAACTCTCTGTCGAATTAAATATTTATGAGGCGCTTCCTTCAAACCATTTACATATTACTATATGCGCAAAACCACAGGATTATTGATTTGAGTGTTTCCTCTTATTTTCCCTTTGTTTCTTTATTCCATACGACCGTTGGTTGTGACAATGCGCTAAGCTAAGAAGTGTATGATCACTTATCAAAATCAATGGTCACGTCTTAATGTCACAACGATCTGGATGATTCTCATTTACTTCGAAACTTCATCTATTCGTGGCTCCTGAATTCTGGAGTAGCAATTCCTCGAAAGTGATTACCTACCAAATGAGTCATAAAGTGATGGTGACCACTTGTTGTTAGTTAACACCTCCACTTACGCTATCCTTCCACTTTACTTGATCATTGGTTGGGAAAGATGCCGAAGTAGATCAACGGTTAACATTGACTTCAGTCTTCGGTGCTTTGCAACTTCGGAACCTTCAACCAGGACCATATCAATGTCCCTCATCCTATTTCACGATCAATGATCGAGATCCACTTCAGAACTTAGGCCTTCGGAGGTCTCAACTTTCCCCGCTTGCTTCCCCCTGGAACGCTTTTACCCGAAGTTCACGATCTATTGACGTGTGTCCTCCCATAGATCAATGACTGTGAATCACTTCAGCTCTTTAGGCTTCGAGAGTTTCAAAATCTACGCCTTCACTTTCTCCTGGAATTCTTTCACCAGAAGTCGACGATCCATCAATGTGTGTCCTCCCGTAGATCAACGACTATGAATCGCTTCGGCTCTTCGGGCCTCGAGAGTTTCAAACTCTATGCCTTCACTTTCTCCCAGAGCACCGATTCTCTGAACTGTTGTGAGATCTACTGTCACGTGTATTCTAGGATCAACAGTCGATATGTACTTTGGCCTTCAGGAGTTTTCAACCCAATGCAACTTGTCACATCTTTCCCCTCTAGAGTGCCCAGTCTCCTAACTGCACGTTCTGTCACCGCGTGGAAAAATATTGGAAGCGAACACATGACCCAATCAAGCTGGTGACATGTGTCACGTTCTAACCGACACCACAATAATCCATATGCTCAAAGCTTACTAACATGTGGCACACATCCCATGTTTCCATGTCATCCTAGGTGACTTCCGCAAGCCACATCACTTCGGAATTTCGGGCTTCGGAAATCTCAACCTCAATTTTTTCCGAAATTATTTTATTTGAAGCTTGCGATATACTAACACGTGTCTCTCATAGGTCAATGGCTACAATTTCTTTGGGTCTTCGGGCTTCAAAAACCTCAACTTTCAATATTCACTTTCCCTCAAAGTGTGCGGATTTCTTCCACATGTCCTTCGGGATCGGACGACCAAGATTCACTTCAGGTCTTCACTCGGAGTCCACGGATTTGTACCATGTGTCCTCCTTAATCGGACGTTTGAGATTCACTTTGGATCTGCGGGGTCCGGAAATCTAAATTCTAAACTTCTCCTCGCTTTATTTTTCCTGGAGTGTTTTATCCGGAGCACACGATCGCTTGACGTGTGTCCTCCTACAAATCGACGGTCCCCAGCTACCTCAACTATTCAGAGTTTCATTGTTCGAGCACTAGTATGTCACATCACTGCATGCCTTTCAATTTCATGGGCATGCATCAACAGCTTGTAATAACTTGCCTTTCGCCCTGCAATTCTTCTGATGCTGACATGTAACCCCTCAGTGAAACCGTGGTTTGGATTGCGGGACCACCTTGGGGAATTAACTCCCGTGTAACTTGGTTCCCCACAATACCTCCTGGTCGTCAATCTCTCTCCAAGCAATCTGATGGTTGTGACTTAACCTTTTCTTCGCTTTCATCGGACGACCCTTGTTCACCTTCCCTCTGATCCAACGATCTCGGATCTCTCATGATCCCACAGTGGCGATCGCTCCCGAATTCGAAGAGGATGGTCATGATCCTTCGAACCTTTACAAAGGATCTATGACATTCTAACTCTTGCATAGATTCTACAATGCCATTCCTCCTGAGATTTTCAACTTCACAGTCAAAATTTGATCTTAACCACGAGACTTTGACCAACAGACCTGGCCCATATCGGCTCGGTGTTTCAACCAGAAGCTCCAATACCAATATGTAACGTACCCGACCACCCAGAGGCCAGGCTACACCACTTAAATAGGTTGCAACACACCCAAACACCCATAATCTAGGCCCACTGCAGTCCCAAGACTCAGTTCTCTGATCTCTAATTCAAAGGCAAAGGGTTTCTCAACAATATTAGTAGCATGCACACCACATGCATAAGACAAGATCCATTCCACAGCATAAAAGAGATAAACAATGTGCCATGCACAACAAATAACCAGCAGACAGACAGGAACATTAGAATACATATCTCAAAGATAATTAAATACACAGTGGAATACATGAAACAGAAAACATGGAGAGAAATTATCTTTGCAAGTAAACATTCACCAATTGGCTACAGACCAAGGACATTCCTCCCAACCATAGATGATGTTGTTCATTTACTCTCAACAGCAGGTCACCCCCGAGCCAAGGCTATGAATCCATAAGGACGGGTCCTAGGCCAAGTATAAATACACAGTAGTTGGCTAAGTAGCTCTCAGGTTTCCCAACCTCGCAGCAACCCTAATTTCCAGCTCGCTTTCCCCCTCAACGTGCACAACACCAATAAATGAACACCTTTCTCTGCCATGCAATCCCCGAGGTTGTTCCATTTCTCTCCAGGGCTCCAGTGCTACTAGTCAGGAAATCTCCCTACTGGAAATTCCAAGGAGTCTCAGTTGTGGACAGTTCCATTCGAACTGCCATCAAGTTCATGCACATAGGCATCCATTCCCTCCTGGAATGATCAGTAAATAATTACATCCATTCAGTGATGGCTCTCCTCTTCCTGTCATTCGTTTCCATGCTCATCCCAACAGAACATGAACTCGCAGTAGTGAGTGAAGAGGAAGAAGAACAAGTGAACCAGTGAGAAGAGGACGAACCAAGGGAAGAACGACCCCAAAAGAGCCCCCAATGGATGTTTAAATAATTACATGAAGATAAGAGCCACATGGCCTCCATTATAATAAGCTCATGTAAATAAAATAAAATAACAAGACTTAGCCCCTCAAGCCCCCTCTCTCGTGGAATCATAGCCCCCTGTCTCTTTTGTCCTTATCAGTCTTGCATCCAATGGTGTATTTTATTAATGTATAGGAAGTGTTACATTTCCTAGGCACTCTGGCCCCTTTTCAACTTTATTGGCTCAACAGCCTAAGTCATATTTAAATAATACATTATAGTTTATAAGGGTTAGAACCAGGATGTTACAGAGGCACTCCCCCTCTTCAGGATATACTAGTTCTTCTAGATGAATTGTTGTGGTCGCAACAGTAGCATTGGGGTCTGCATCGATGATCTATATGGTTTCAATATATTCTAGATCGGATTTCAAATCAGGGTTCAGCTTTGTGTCTTTGACCTCGGCCACCAATGATTTTTTCAAGCTACACTCATCGGTGTTGTGCCAGGGGATTTTGTGGAAGTCATGCCACTTCCCAATGTCATTCTTCATCTTTGCTTTACCATTTTTGTCATGTGTCTTGAACTGGTTGTCTATAGGTTGTTGGTTAGGGTCGTCTTTACCGTGCTTTAGTTGTTGCATATTTTCAAACCTGAATTCCCATTTGTTATGGCACCTAATTTTTTTCTCGACTTTGACAGCATATCGATAGGCAACTCCCAATGATGAGATATTGAGGAAATCCATTTTGGTTTGGATGTACATATGCAGAGCCCCATAGTATTTCAGAACAAAATGTCGCTCGGATTCTTTGATACCCATCTTGGTGCTCAAGGTATGGAAAGTATTTGTGAAATCTAGCACTGGTTGGCTCTTCTCTTGCCACGGTGTGGTCCATCTCATGTACTGGTCTTCATAGTTATCAACGGGATAGTATTGTTCTTTAACCACATCCACAAAAAAATTCCAAGTGGGCTCGGCCCCATATATTCAATATTCCTCTGTGGAACTTTTCTCCTAGTAAGATTCCCATCAATGTTTGACATGGGGGAGATCCTTGAGGAGTGTGAAGGTGATCTTTCCCCTGGCAAAAAAAATTTGAGCAGAGAAATAACCTTCTAATAGATTTAACCATTTTTTTAGGGCATTTGCAACTATCTGACCTTCAAATATGGGAATATCAAAATTAACTTGTACCTTGAAGGGAGAGGTTCCTCCAAAATGGTCGCTTGATGAATATGTCCATGTTTCTATCGGCATGCATTGAAGAATGTGTGCAAAATTCTCCATCATTTTGTCCCTCTTTCGTGCAAGAGCTTGCTCAAGAAACAGGTTAATAGAATATTCTTCTCTGTCGTTCTTCTTTTCTACTGCCATTGAGGGTTTCTTGGGTGTACGACAGTGATTTTCCTCAAGAGAGACAAAATCGAGACCCAACTGGCTATACTCGGACCTCGTCGGGGACATGCAGTGAAAAACGATCAAGAGCATCCTGCTCCGATACCACTGATCTGGATTATTTTTGGAATGAAATGAAAGAAGAGAAATTACAAAGAACTACTCATGAAAATTTCCAGAAACAGAGAAATACAGCAATACTTGATTTCTATTAATGAAAGAATTGTAAAGAGACTGTAAAAATATAGAGTGCAAGACTCGCTAGAATGGTGGCATTATCTCTAAGAAGAGATGTGACGGCTACACCCATTCGCAAGAAAATGATTGCAATGAATATTTTTAAGACTTTTTTATGATAATCAGGAATGCCAAAACCCTAGAGATCCAAAAACCTAACCCTAGGAGATGAAACGCCAAAATTCATGTGGGCCCCGTTTGGGAAAGTTTGTACATTAACTTCACGGGGTCGTAACTTTTGCATATGATCTCTGTTTTAGGCACGTTATAGTCCATTAGAAAGGTCTTTTCGATAAATACGCATTACGTCGTCAAACTCTGACTTCCTCTACAGTTTGATTGTGGCAAGCCAAAAAAACATTGTTTAGGGCCCCAAAACAGCCCTGGAAGTACAACAAGATGTGTTGACATGAAAACATACAAAATAAGCCAGTTGGATTAGGTGGGAGGCCACCAATATCCACCTGGAAGATGTGTAGGGCTTCAGACAGCCCCAGAAGTGTAGAACCCATAATTAGAAAGAAGTATAGAAGAACGTGATGTACTAGCAATTGATAAGAGGAGCCAGTTGGAACGGGTGGGTGGCCACCAATATCCACCTAGATCATACATCTATAATAGCACCATATGACTTAAGGACACAAAGTCCATCAAAAATCAAAACATGATCCATCATACACCTAAAGAGCATATATTACCAAAAACTAGTGTAGACTAAGCTCATAACTATTAATAGAAATATTGCCCACATCCTCAATATCCAAAGGAATAAAAAAGAAACGTAAAAATGGGATTATGGGAAAGTGAATGGATGGCTAGAATAGGTCATTCCTTCCTTATCCTCCTTTACTTCAATCAAACCAACCTCCATATATACCCCTACTTTTGCATGGAATTCAAATTTGTTGTTGTGTTCTTTGAAAATATGGGTGAAAAAAATAGTTTGGAAACATACCTTCATTTCCAAAATATAATTTATCACCACATATAGCCCCACATTTTTATATTTGAGCTCCCATTTAGCTAGTCAATTATAAAATTTCATTCTCATATCCTTGTAATTATATGACCATTATGTCTATAAATAGATTGAGTAGGGCTTCCAGGGCTAATATCTCTACCCAATTGTTCAATCTTGAGCCCATTCCAAGAGACACGAAGACAACATGAGAAGGATTTAAGTAGAGACATCCTCCTACTCCACACTTTCTTGGATTTTCATAGGAGTTGGCATCAAAGAAACAACATGGCTTTCGTTCATCAATCATAAATGGATCAATTTTTCTTTGATGGGGCTACTTAACCAAGTTTTTATACTCTTCATAAAAAAATGCATAATTCTATAAAAGACTTGCTTAGGAGAGAATCGACAATTTTGGAAAATAATTTCATTACAAGAGTTCCATATGGCCTAGCAGTATGCTATTTGAAAGAAACTAAAATATCTAACATATTTTTCTTTAAACCGTGGTGTGAATGCATTGACTAAGGTACATCTTTCCCACTTCTTAGATCCATTCAATAGTGTCCTAGAAAATAAACACACTTCTTGAGTGAAAAGGAAATGTACAAATCGATTATTAACCCTCTCTTCATGTTGTTTACATAGAATACACCACCCTAGATCATGTTTTGACCTTTTTTTTTAGAAAATCCCAAGTAGGAATCATGTTTGATAGTGCGAGATAGAAAATTAATATAGCCTTCAAGGCTCCTTTCAACTTCCACAGAGTTTTCCGCCGCCACTCTTTTTCTAATCTAGTATCTACCACAAAAAGAGACAAATAACATACTTTAGTTGTAAATGCACTTGTAGCAGGGCTCTTGGACCATAGAATTATGTATTCACCATCCTTTAGCTTATTGTACAATGGATAAGTTTCTTAGTATATTTTAACCACTCTTGAGCGAAGTCCCCTTGCAATCGAAGATAGATCATAGAATTCTAGTCTTCCCTCCATATATTTAACCTTGTGTCCATTGATGCATCCCTGAGAGTGTGGAAATTTTGATGATGGAGAAAAATTATTATTTCTAGTGACATGAGAAATGAACCTTTTTCCCCATCCATGGATCTACCCCCATCCCAACTTTACTCCCATCAATAATATTCCATGATAGCCATGAACTTGTAATAGGGAAAGAATCCACCAGTTCTTTCCATATAATAAAATAATTTTGATGAGTCTTTGGTTCCTCTCATATCCACTCCTTGAAAGAAAATGGATCTATTTATTTTACTCTCATGTTGTGATGCCATAGGCCTTCACCCTTGAAGAGCCTCTAGATATTTTCCATGCCCGTGCCTTTCTAAATAATTTGAATGTTCTTTAATCCTTCATATCCTAGGATTTTTGGTTTCAACAACCCTCTCCAATTGACCCATGCCATAAAATCATAGTCTCTTTTCTCGCTCCATAGAAAANNNATTCTATTGAATCCCAACCAAAATTATTGCAATTGAGTACCAATAGATCAAAGTTGCCTCTAAAATTGACTTGACAAAAGTTAATACCCTCACCCCAAAGATAATATTTTATGTAGAGTCAGATCGAATGAAATTATGTCACTCTTGTAATGATTGTAATTTCGAATGATTGGCTACACACTTTAAATTTTCTACTTTACAAAAATTATTAGATACCAAATTGTTAAACACAATGATGATCTAGAAAAGGGTATTACAGAGATGAAGATTTGCAAATAAAACAATCACAACAGAGATGGACGATACCAAAATTCCAAGAATACTCATAAAAATGCCACCAGTGACATATCTCAGCGTTGATTGTAACATGGAATGTTGTTGGTGATCAGGTGTTATGTCCACTCATTCCCAAATGGAAGTTTTTCTTGGAAACCACACGTGTATCTCTATCGGTCATGATATCTTTTGAATGGTGTGTTGACCCATTACTATATTTTTTATGAAACATAACTTCCTCTTACACAATAAATTGTTACAATACTCTTCTTAGCCAATATCCTTTTGGAAGAAACACCCAAGCAAATCTAATAAAACTTGATAAGTGTTAGATGAGGTCCAATTAGGAAAATTTATCTAAGGTAGAAGCATTAATGTTTTAAAACTCATATATATATGTATTTTGTTTCTAATATGTATTGCAATTTGCACTCGATGCCATTTTGATATATTCACCCTTACATGGTATATACATGAACAACGTTTGCATGTTTTTCTATAATGGTTTGGAGTCTTTAAAATATGTGTATGCAAGTTGAATTGAATTCTTAGAATAGAATTCTCCAAAGAAAGAGTAAAGGTGTTGTTGTTTGCATGTGTACAGATGTCCAAGGAGTTATGATGTTGAAATCTCTTCCTCTTGTTCAACAAACAAACCAAATGACCTAAAATCTATTCATAGCTATTTTTATATCCTTTCATTGAATATTTCAATGTTTTCATTAATCTTAGATAAGGAAACAATACGAATATTTTCCTTTTCTCTATCAATAAAGAGCCAATCCTTTGTTAAGGTATATGCTTAACCCTCATCTAAATTTCCTCCAACACTAGTTCAATGTCAAAGTAATTCTTTTTTAAAATACTTCAAGTTGGCCTATCTTACAACACACATGCATAAAAGAGGTGTGAACTATATATATAACAAGAAAGAGGTAATAGAGAATATAAATCTTTTTCTACCAGTTGATTTTAGAAGAATCTATCTTAACCTTGGCTAGTAGAATCTACTTAAACCCTAGTGTGCACATGAAAAGCACTTTAGTTTTGTTTCCAAGGATCAACCAAACTCGTATTTTTTCCATGGTCTTTATTTTGCCAATTCTATGAACTACAACAAAGATTTTCAAGATACCATGTGATTCTTAGTTCTAATCATTGTTTTTTTACCAAGTTAATTTTGTTCCCTTGTCAAATTGATAAAAAAAAAATGGCATTCTTATTAGTCTTTTTTTCTTAGAGTAGGACAAATAATATGTCTTGAGTGGATGAGCAACTAAATTTGTATATTTTGTAAGTTACAAGTTGTCTAAGATTATGTAGCTATGAGTATAGATATTTGAACATATATATAAGATTAATTGTTAGCTAGAACTATATATATTTCAACATATATAATTTTAATTGGTTTGTTGTTACATTCTTACATAATTTGATATGTTAGATTTTTATATCATTTGATATGACAAATAATATGTTTGGAGTAGAAAAACAACTAACTTTATATATATGATAAGTTGCAAGTTGTCTAAGACTCTGCAACTCTGAAGATATGTATTTGAAAATATATAATATTAATTTCTAAACTAGAAGAATATATAATTAAACATATATAATATTAATTGAGTAGCACAGGAAATAAAGTTGTATATGTTGTAAGTTGCAAGTTGTCTAAATCTCTACAGTTTTGAAGATATATATTTGAACATATATAAGATTATTCTCTTTGTAATTAAGTTCTTATATGATTTGAAATAGGGGATTCTTATATGATTTAATGTGATAAATAATATGTACTGAGTAGCAGAGTAATCGATATTGTATATGTTATAACTTTCTCTGTAGGTTGGAAGAACATGCATCCTGGTTATAAATTCTTATTTATTTATTTTTATAAATAGTTACAGTTCGTCGAACCATCAATGAACACTTTTGTCGATGGTTTGAATAAAGTAACGATTTATTACTTACCCAGTAACCATTAGAAATACAACATGTTCCTCGGTATCTTGTCAATCATTTGACACGGTCCTGATGATATTTTGTCGAACATTCATCGTTGATTGGTCTCTATTACGATGGGTTGGAGAGGAAAACATGATGAAGTTGTGATGAACTGATGGGGCACATTCATCGATGATTTTTAGTTTATTTGTCACTCTTATGAAGGATATATGTTAATATTCTAGCGTACTCACGACGACGACGTGATGGATTTGAGATGAACTGATGGGGCATGTTCATCATAGATTAGTCACTCTTACGACGGACCAACAACAAGAAAAACCTAGATTTGGGACCAACGCTAGTCAATGGTATGACGGATGTGTTAGTTGGTATTGAGATGAAAGTGTGATCATCATAATTTTGACGGAGATGATGCGATGAAAATCAGTTGTAGCCTTTGTCCTATTTGGGACATTGTGGCAATGAACATGTGTCGGTAAATTGTCAGAAAATTGTCCCAATGTACTAGTGACACCAATCGTGACCAAGTACTACGCCATATGCAGGAGTCATATATACCAATATGATGGTAAATACTATAGTGATATGAGGTGCAGAACTTATCCAGGCACAAAAATCCTTAATTTCACTATAAGCTAGAACTTTTCTTCGATCAATTGCAAAAATAGTTTCCCCTGTCTCATATAATTTTGTGCATTCTATTCCAAGGGATTCCATTACAGATAGAGGCATGATATTGTTGGTGGCTCCACTATCCACCAAAAAATTATGTAATTTTAGTTCATGATTTCCTATTGCTTTGTATTTATGATCATTGATTTTATTCTTGGATTAGGCAAACTTGTATCATCTAAAACCTTTAAAATATTGTATCTCTATTGAGGTATTTTAACTACTTTCGTGAATGGAAAATTAATCTAAAGTCTGGTTAACTCATTGACCGCATTATAGGTCATCTACACTGGTTGATTCGCAGTTGGATGTTGTTTTGTTGGCTCTGGAAATTTGGATTTTTCCTTTTCTCTTTCTTGTTGTTCTTTGGTCTTGACTTTATTCACTTGATTCCTAGTTGTTGGAATATTCTCTAATACTGAGAGGGGGGCGTGAATCAGTATTAGGCACTTTTAACCATTTTTAATCACAACATGTAAACATTAATTTTTCAACAACTTATCACTTATAATTGCATTCAAGATATCATAAACATGTAACCAAAAATACATAGTACACAATAATTTTACGTCGAAACCCAAATGGGAGAAAACCACAGAACGCTTTTAATATATATCTTGAATATTGCATTCACAGGAAGAACTAACTTCCAAGATTCTCCAACACCAACTTCAAGGAGTCTCCAACCCCCTGTTTTACAGGCTCCAACCTGAAGGAAGCTACAAATCCATATATTCTTCATCTCCAACTAGAATGAGGCTCCAACCTGAAGGAAGATTCAACTCCCTAGATTCTCCAGGTCCAACTAAAAGGAGCCTCCAACCCCCTATTTTTATGAGAACCAACTCAAAGGAAGTTTCAAATCCCCTGCAAGCACCAACCTACTATCTGAAGACACCAATCTTTTTGTGCACCACCCAACCACCCTTGTTTCTCAAGCACCAACCTGAAGGAGACTTCGATCTCCTTCCTTGCACCACCCTACAACCCTTAAATATAAATGAGAGAATTACCCTGTCACTTTTATTGTCGTTGATATTGATATATCACCATCATCAAAATTATCTCCACTACAACAGATACATCATCATCATCATCAAAACTGAATACACCATAATTGAGATATCATCATCATCAAAAACTAGATCCACCACAACTAATATATCATCATCATTAAAATAGGATACACCATAATTGATACATAAAAACTATATCCACCACAACTTATACATCAACATCATCAAACTGGTTCCACATATAAATCCTAGGTCCACATGGGTCCACATATAAACCCCAACATCACTTCTTAAATCTGCATACAAAGTTGCTTATAATTGTACCTCAATCTATAAACTAGTAAGATTCACCACAAGCTCAATTTTCCATTTATAATTCTAAAACTTGGACCTTAGATATTATCATATATTCTCCTTTTGATGCAACAATTGGAATTCAATTTGGACCTACCAAGCCTCAAATATAACTATTTTATCTCAAACACACGTTTGGAGTTAGTTTTTGAATTAGTCACAAACCCTAACTTTAAACACATATAAATCCATACTTGTAATGAATCAAGGTCTGAAACTTGTACCCACACTTCTTTGATATCTTCTCTGAAATTCCTCCAATTTTCACTCCTTGAATCATGATCCCTAAAAAATATTTATAGCGAAAATGGTAGACCTTCCTAAATTATGGACTATTCTGGAGAGTGAACTTGTATAGCATGTCACGCACTAAACATTTGATATCTGATTATGAAACTCACACACAAAACAATAAGTATTGTACTCTTTCCAATTCATTTTTTCTCATAGAATCTGTATCCCATATGAATCTTTTATGATTGTTTTACCTGGAACACATGTTTGAGACTAGTTACAGGACTAGTCAAAAACCTTATCTTCCACAAAGTGTATCTCCAAATGTAAAATGACCCAGAAGTTGAAATTCATATCACAAGTACCTTGATATATCTTCTCAACATTCTCCAAGTTTTTCTATATGAATCATTCTAGAAAAAAAAAATCATAGCAAAAATGGTACGATGATCTTTAAAAATATATACATTAGAACACATCATCACAAGACTTCATCTTCCCTTGGAATTTCGCCCTCCCTCACTTCATCATCCCTCTGAAATTTGCTACCAAGATTGTGCTAAGAGATCACAAGATTGAATGATGAAAATCAGAGGTTCATAATGTGTATTTATACCCTTCCAAGCACCTTCTTTACTTGAACTTGAGCCGACTTGTAACTTCTTGACCTTATATATGGGGCTTCTTGACCATACTTTGTGGATTCATATTTAAGAAGGAATAACTCCTCAACCGTGAGGAACCACGTGGTGTGCCACCAACTGTTGGAGACGGTTTGTCGAGGACTATCAATCAATTTCCTTCATACTCTTCTTAAATCAAATTTGGGATTCATGACCATATTTCCAAGTTTTCTTGTAGACTTATTCAAAGTGTCTTCCCATGAGGGCCATGCTTAAAGCTATTCCATAAGGGGACCACTTTTGATCCATAAAGATCTTTTAATGACTGTGGTTGAGTTTTTAATTGCATGTGTTAATTAACCATTTGAGAAGCTTAATGAAAGAATGAGAAAATAAGAGGAATTATGACAGCCATATACACATATGCAGATCTGAAATGAAGTAATAAACAGCAAACTATAGCAAGAGAATTTATAACGGAGTTCGGCACAACGTTGCCTATGTCTCCGGGCCTTTGTCTCTGTGGGGGAGGCTTCTTTATTTCTATTCAAAGCTCAAAAATACATTGCAGTAGTGCCAATTGGCTACAAGACTAATCTAGTCATGTTCTTCTAGATCTCTAGAACCCAGCAAAAGAAATGGCACGCAAAATGGATAACCGGAGCTCCCAGAAATGGCCCGCAAGCGTCTACTCCTCAATAGCTTCCTTGCATAAAAATGGCTTTGGCTTGGCTTCCCTTCAACATAACTCTACTCTCACTATCCTTATGGCCTCAAACAGGCCTGGTTTTTATAGATATAAAGTTGGTTATCCATCCCCAACTTCCTCCCAAAATTTGGCCTCCAAAAATGCCCAATATCTCCCAAAAATGGATAAAATCCATTAGTTACAAGCATAAAATCGATTAAAATCCACTAAACATTGGAAAAAACCCACTTTTGTATAAAAATGTGCAGTGTATCCCCCTAGGGCTGGGTGTGCTCCCTCAAAATAGGATCATATGCTATATTTGGCCAAGCGCTGGCCCATTCCTGCGCTGGCTCCTGGTTCTTAGGGCTCTGCATAGATCCTTGGCCTAAAAACAAACCCGAGCCCTGAGGGATAGGCCCCACGACATGCGCTGGTGGTTACATGGTGGCACGGGGTCCAGGAGCTGGCCCTTATCCAAACTCCCACATATGGTGCCTGCGCCCTCGGGTGTATGGCCGTTACACGACCACGGTTGAAACCAGGGGCTGGGGCTACGCCCCAGCCCTTTCTGCCTCCAACTTATCTTTTCAACAAACTTAAATATATTATATGCCATATAACTATTAATTACCACCAATGGAGCGGGCGGTTAGCCTGGTCCTGCCAATCCGTAGCGCGGAGGAGGTTTGGGGTTCGACTCCGGTAGAGTCCATAAAATTTTGCATAACCCGAAAGCCAACCACAGGATGCCACGTGGCACCTCAACAACCAATCAGAAAATGCCACTTGTCAAACACTGATTCGTCCACCTGTCTGTCGAGGTGTCTGCCCAGTCAGCAACCGTACCACCATGCCAGCATACCACTGTACCTGCCACCGTGAGCCTGTGCCACGTGTCACCCTTACAGTGGTGACACGTGTCACCCTCTGACTGGTCCAAATCACCTGTCATACTCCCTGTCACCTACCACATGTCTTCTCCAAGAGCTACCATGTCATTTGTATGGCCTGTACAGTTAGCTTGCCACGTGGCATTGTACGGACTGTACAGTCACCCTTTTTTTTTTGCCTGTTTAGGTTTTCGAACAGAATGTGATATCTTTCGCATATGAAGCCCGTTTGATGAAGTAAATATATGGTCGGAATCAGGAAGACGAGACGGACACAATGGCATTAGTTTCGTTGGATTCCGAGCACTTTCATTTTTTGAGCCTTTTTTAGCCCTGTCAGGCTCCTGGATCCGATTCTGGATCACACCTCCCCACTAAAAGACCTTTTGGTCCCCAAAAGGTTACTGACTGGTCAACAAGCTCGGGATAGGCCACCCAGCTTGTCCTCTATCTCTGAACTCTTCCCTGTGCACCTGTCTCATCAAGATCAACTATAACACAATCATGACAACTGAGTGTATTGTTAGCCATTTGAACCCTGTTACATCTTACTGAAGCCACTATCATCCATGTAGACAACATTACTAATGATAGTATCAAAAAGACAACTGCAAATGAGCTGATATACTTGTAATATTTGCACGACGTGAGCTTATCTTAAAGCAACTTAGGATTGATTTTCCATTCAACAATCATTTCTTGTTCTTGCTTAAGATCGATTACTTCATTTGAAACAATTATTGGTTTTTTGCTTGCTTGTACTACCTTCTTTAATTGTTCCATTGTTTGAAGTGTTTTATTTGCCTTAACATGATGAGCATGAACCACATAATCTTGACCTGCTTTGGTGAATTGATATTGATTCTTTGTCCTGTAGAAGATTTCCTTACGATCATATAAATATGGACTACCTAAGACCATTCCACATTCTCTTAACGGCACTACATCACATGTTACTTCGTCCACATACTTAGATGAAATTGCAAATTTGATTGTGCACTGCTTTGTTATGTGCATNTAAGTGTGTAAGGCTTATGATGAGTTTGTGTTTTTAACCCCAATTTCTTAACCAATTCTTCTGAGATTAGATTAGATTGAGATCCACTGTCGATTAATGTGTCTATCTTAGTGTGTCGCATGATTACCCTTATATGAAACAAGTTTCTTCTATAATCAATGCCTTCACCAATTTTACTTGTCATACCAACCAATGAGATCTTTGATTCATCACCTGAATCCGATCCCAAGTCTGTGGGTTTTGTTGTCGTTGCCACTGTTTGCATTCCCTTCTTTTCCTTGAACCACTTTGGCCTTTTCTCAGGATGCAACTGCCAACATTTGTCCTCATCATGTCCCTCTTTCTTGCAATGCTTGCAAGAGGGCTTTCCTTCCTTCCTCGTCACTGCATTTGAATTCTTGCCATGCCTTTTCCTCTTGTCCTCTTTCCTTGAAAACGATGATTCCCCTGACACACCTGCTTTCCCTGCTTCAATATATGTTGCTTGAACAGAAACCTCATCAAGGTTAGTGGGTCCAAACATGAAAAAAGTGTTTCTAATATGTGCAGGTAAACCTCCTATATACTTCATAAGAGTTTCTTGTGTTTGTAAAGGGATATCTAACATTAATGCCATTTTTTTAAATCCATCGGTGTATTCTTACACTGTTTGTCCTTTTCTTAGTTTTAAAGATTGTCATTCAATTAATGCTTTTTCTTTATAACCTGAAGGATAGAATTGTTTCCTAAGTGCAGAAATGAAACTCTTCCATGATGGTAATACCTTACCCACTTGTTGCGTTCCATTTTGCAACTTGCTTTGCCACCAGATGAGAGTTGTACCTGCAAGTCTCAAAGATGCCAACTTGATTTGTGTGGCCTCATCTTTGATCTGTTGCACACTGCAGTATACCTCCATCTGCCTGATCTAATTGTCAAGTTTCTCTGCATTTACTTCACCATCATATATGGGAAACTCAAATTTAACATCAAGTTTTAACAATGGCATTTCATTCTTATGCTTATAAACATGTTTCTTTCCATTAGATTTAGAACTTGAACTTGAAGAAGAAGGAGAAGAAGGAGGTGATGATGGAGGTGAAGGAGGAATCTAAGGATGATCCTCTTCCTCTTCACTTTTCCCTTTGAAGATTCACCCAAAACTGGTCTCTTTCATTCCAAGTAATCCTCGTACAAAAATTTCACCATCTCTGACATAGCAAGGAAAGTTTTCCAGAACTCTTTCTCATCCTGAGAAAGCCCTTCTTCCGATGCCATCTTCTTGCTGTGAGAAGATATCTTTCTCAATCCAATTAATGGATTCTCTGCAACAAGCTCGCCTTCACCATGCTGTAGCTTTTCCCTTGTTAACATGCAAAACTCAAATCCAAACGTCAACTAGCTCTGATACCACTTGATCTATAAAGATCTTTTAATGACTGTGGTTGAGTTTTTAATTGCATGTGTTAATTAACCATTTGAGAAGCTTAATGAAAGAATGAGGAAATAAGAGGAATTATGACAGCCATATACACATATGCAGATCTGAAATGAAGTAACAAACAGCAAACCATAGCAAGAGAATTGATAACGGATTTCGGCACAACGTTGCCTACGTCTCCGGGCCTTTGTCTCTGTGGGGGAGGCTTCTTTATTTCTGTTCAAAGCTCAAAAATACATCACAACAATGCCAATTGGCTACAAGACTAATCTGGTCATGTTCTTCTAGATCTCTAGAACCCAACAAAAGAAACAACATGCAAAATGGATGACTGGAGCTCCCAGAAATGGCCCGCAAGCGTCTGCTCCTCAACAGCTTCCCTGCATAAAAATGGCTTTGGCTTGGCTTCCCTTCAGCATAACTCTGCTCTGAATATCCTCTATGGCCTCAAACAGGCCTGGTTTTTATAGATCTGAAGTTGGTTATCCATCCCCAACTTCCTCCCAAAATTTGGCCTCCAAAAATGCCCAATATCTCCCAAAAATGGATAAAATCCATTAGTTACAGGCATAAAATCAATTAAAATCCACTAAACATTGGAAAAAACCCACTTTTGTATAAAAATGTGCAATGTAGCCTCCTAGGGCTGGGCACGCGCCCTCAAAACAGGGTCATATGCTATGTTTGTCCAAGCGCTAGCCCAAAGGGCTAAGCGTTGGCTCCTGGTTCTTGGGGCTCTACATAGATCCTCGGCCTAAAAACAAACCCGAGCCCTGAGGGATAGGCCCCATGATACGCGTTGGTGGTTACATGGTGGCGCGGGGTCCAGGGACTGGCCCTTATCCAAACTCCAGCATATGGTGCCCGCGCCCTTGGGTGTATGGCTGTTACAGGACCACGGTTGAAACCATGGGTTGGGGCTACGCCCCAGCCCTTTCCGCCTCCAACTTATCTTTTCAACAAACTTAAATATATTATATGCCAGATAACTATTAAGTACCACCAGTGGAGTGGGCAGTTAGCCCGGTCCTACCAGTCCGTAGCGCGGAGGAGGTTTGGGGTTCGACTCCGGTAGAGTCCATAAAATTTTGCATAACCCGAAAGCCAACCACAGGGTGCCACATGGCAGCCCATGACTGGGCCACATTGCACCTCAACAACCAATCAAAAAATTCCACTTGTCAAACACTGATTCGTCCACCTGTCTACCGAGGTGTCTGCCCAGTCAGCAACCGTACCACCATGCCAGCATGCCACTGTACCTGCCACCGTGAGCCTGTGCCACATGTCACCCTTACAGTGGTGACACGTGTCACCCTCTGACTGGTCCAAATCACCTTTCATACTCCCTGTCACCTGCCACGTGTCTTCTCCAGGAGATGCCACATCAGTTGTACGGCCTGTACAATAAGCCTGCCACGTGGCACTGTACGGACTGTACAGTCACCCATTTTTTTTTGCCTATTTGGGTTTTCGAACAGAATGCGATATCTTTCACATACGAAGCCCGTTTGACGAAGTAAATATATGGCCAAAATCAAGAAGACGAGACGGACACAATGGCATTGGTTTCGTCAGATTCCGCGCACTTTCATTTTTGAGCCTTTTTTAGCCTTGTCAGGCTCCTAGATCTGATTCTGGATCAACTTTGGAGACTTATTCAAATACACCCATCACTTATAGAGGCTTCTGGACTTCTTCTAGGGTTGACATCAATGACAACCAACTTCCCAACACTAGTCTGAAAAATATTATCTTGTTGTGGATATTCATATTCTTCTTGTTCATCATAAATCTAAGAAGATGTGGTTTCTTCCATTTGGACTCATTCCAAAATCCATTATTCTGAACAAAATTTTCTTCTTTTGTAATCTCTTCTAGTACAACAGTGTTTGGATTGGGAACTATGGGTGCTCTTGGTCTATACTCTTCATTCCTCTTATTTCTATCATTTTTATCTCTTTGATTTTGTGGTGGGACTCTAGCATATTGATGTGGTGGAATGAGATTCCCATTTAGCTTGAGTTTGGTTATTTTGTTCTACATTTGCTTAATAACTCTACTTGTCTAGGATATTTCTATTTTTTATCTAGTCCCTTGAGTAGCTTCAAGATTATTTCTCACATTATAAGGTAGGCCTTGAAGGATCCCCCCCACCCGATTTCTCAACTTTCAGTACTTCTAGAGTTTGAAGGTCCTTGGGATGACAATACTAAACTTGTCATTTAACTTTGTACTTTTCCCATGATGATCTTAGGGTCATCATTTGTCTATAGCAT
The DNA here is from genome assembly GCA_032191745.1 of Picea mariana. Classification (NCBI taxonomy): domain Eukaryota; kingdom Viridiplantae; phylum Streptophyta; class Pinopsida; order Pinales; family Pinaceae; genus Picea; species Picea mariana. The sequence goes on from JASDQU010100900.1 coordinate 141,154, forward strand.
CTATTCTTCTATTTATGTTGTCTTTTGAATTACTTGATCCATGTATTTATATGTGCAAATTGTATTTCATAGTTCACGTTCAATGGAATATCATTCTTATAACAACCAAATATAACAGGGGCATTCAGACGTTGTATGTGTGGGATTTGATTCAGTTTTTTAAAAAATCACAAATTAAAATCCCTGATCCTTTCACCCTTTTGAAGATGGATTTGAGTGAATTAGGTGAGTAATGTATGACATGCAATAGGAGGTGCATATATAGTCATGAACATATATTCTATGTCATCAAATGAGCCAATATATTAAGACGAGAGAGAAAGATACCAATCATAAGATGGAACTATCAAGGTTTGAAGAAAAAATCTGACCATTACATCATCATGTTCAATTAAATGAATATCATAAACACTAAGAAATTGATCCATATGCTTTTTTGGATCCATAATTCTATCACCTGAAGAAAAAATGGCAAAATTCCTTGAGGGATAGTTGGAAATTGATGTTGTTTTTCTTGTAAATTAAGGGGACTAGATCTAGCCCTCTTTCTTGGATTTCTTTGTCTTTCATTTATTTCTTTGTTAGGAATTTCATTTCTTTGTTCTTTCGATCACCCATGATTGTTGTACTCACAGCTTTGGGTGTTGGATATTAGGTTATTTGATAACTCTCAAGTTTCTTACTTTTATTCCTTGTTAATGGACCTTTGTATGATTCCAGCTTCATTGGTGTCTACTTTGTCTCAAGGGCATGGCTATTTATTCTTCTTGATAAATAACTCACACGTTATTACAAGTTTTTGACGGTTCTTTGTTGGTGTTATTGTTAAAGCATACAATTGATGCAAAACACTATGTTAGTCTCTTAGTCCAACTTGTATTTGTGGTTGGTTGGGCTTTGGTTAAGTCATTCCATTCTTTTGTCTGGGAAACCATCATTTTGCTTGTCCCCAGTATGGTCACAAAAATATTGATCAAAAAGATAGTTTTAATATCTTTAAGATAAAATGATGAGGATAAGTCCCCCTACGTTTTTAAAGAGTTAGTACTCCTCTATTGATAATTTGTAGTTTACAAAAGAAGACTATAAATATTTGATTTTACAGAAAGAAAAAAAAAAAAAAAAAAGGGTATTCACATGAAAATAAATCCTAAGAAAGGACTAGGTTTAGTGAGGGTAAGAGTACTCACAATATAATACAAGATAGTAAACAATAAAGATAAGGGATCTGAAGAGAGAACATTTCCATCATAGCATGATCAAAATAACACATCAGTGGACAAGATCAGAAAATGGTTCACATTGAAAAATAACTTGACATGATTACTACATTAGACTCAAAAAATATTTTGATAGGCAATACATTTGAAACCTCATGCTTCAAAATCAAATCTTGAAAAATCACTAATCTAATTCCCTAAATAGTTCTCTATGGATCCCCTCAAAAAAACACATAAATTTATAATATAATTAGTAATGTTTGAAATGTTCATGAAAAGTGAAAGGAATTCATCCTTCAAAGAGGACTAGGATTGAACTGTCATAGACCATGAAATTAAAAAAATACCTGGAAGATAGAAAAGGAAAACAATTAGGGGTCGACCTTTAGTTTTCACAGATTTTGAAACAAGAAAGATTGGGTGACTACCAAATAAGAAAAAGGAAATAATGCAATTACTTGAATTACTATGATGGAAAAAAGAGAGAGAGTTATTTTCTTGTTGAGGTGCTTTTTATAGATTTTCCAGCTGGAAGTTCCATGGCAGTCGTAACTAACTTTGGATGATTTGACTTAGTTATCTTTATCAATGCTTTCTTTAACCATTCTTCAATATACTCCTGCATGGGAGAAACCATTGTTTCATGTTTAATCCTAGCATTGAACAATTCTTTCTCAATATCCCTTGTGTCAAATTGAGTTGGTGCAATGTGTCTTCAAATTCATTGTTCTTGTTTACATAACAAATCAGCCATTTTTCTACTTCTTCTTTCGGGTATTTAGTGATTTCAATAAATTCATTAACCCATGCAACCTTTAAAGCATTCATGTTTTCTTGCAAATTTTCCTTGGAGAGTAGAATAGAATCCATTATTAAATGCGGGCCCCTTAGCTCTTTTTTTAAATCAACAAGTTGTAGAAATAAATCACCCCTTTTTTAATTTATGCTATCACATTTCTCAAGTAATTCTTTTAAACATTAAATCATATTTAACCATTCAGCATTAATCTGCCTTAATCTAATTTTTGATGGGAGATTTTTTTCTCTCCTTTGCATGTCATTCATATTATATATTCAAGCAGGAAATGTACCAACAACTTCTTGGTAGAAATTTTCATCATTTTTCAAGTTTGTTTGAAGATATTATTTGAAATTTGTTATCCTTGAAGAGGGTACGGTGGTACTAGTAGCTAGTTCCCATATATCAAATATCAAAGAAATTATCTTTTTAATATTTTCTCCAATGTATTATCAAATGGAAATCAATAGTTTCGAAGCACCCTTTATCTTGGAACTAGAATCTAGAATGTCTTCCAAAGTATTGAGAGGTTGCATTGTGGAAATTGGCTCAACAAATAGAGGCTTTGGCACTAGGGCAATCTCCAACTCTTTTATTTTTTCTTTCAATACTCGGTTTTCTATTTCAACATCACCAATTGAGGATTTGAGTGCTTCTCCAGTTTCCTCGTGAAATTGCATGATTTTTTAGGGTAGTACCCCATGTAGATCAATTTCAAAGTTCCATTTTTCAATGACCTTTTTATTTTTAAGATTAATTTTTTCAATCAGCATTTATTTGGATTCCTTGTTGTAGTAGCATGGTCTAATGTGAAATAATATTATTCAATAATAACTAGCTCCTGACAAGCCAATTCTTGTGTCACTTCTATGTTTTCTAACAATCTTTGTACGACCCAATCAAGGTCTTCTTCTTCTACATCTACTTCCATGTCTTTAGATTTAGGTGCAGGGTTATCTCCCTTTTGAGTTACTTATGTTTTCCTCTTAAGTGCAACAGGGGTAGTGTGAGTTTTACAAATGCTTCCTTTTGGGGGGTTCTCATCTCCTCCGCCACCAAAACTTCCCAAATGGAGTTACTTGGGCCAAGACTACTTCCCTGAGTTCGGTTTTTAATTGAAAAATTCCTTTGTGAAAAATTAGGTGACTTGGGTTTAGGAATACTACTTCTCGTGTTCTAAGCCTTCTATTTATGTTGGTAATTAGTACTAACCTATCATCATTAACTTTGTCTAGGATGGATTCCATGGGATTTTGATTATCACCACCTCCTTCTTTGAACTAAGTTTTCTTTATAGAGGATGAGCCATAGCCAGTTGTAGTCATATGTGTTGTAAATAAATCACTCGGGTCAAATCCTGGAACTTTAGGGACTTCTCTTATTTTGAAGTTATCAAGGTACTTAGCAAATTCATCCAAATGGGAAATGTTTTTAATAGTGACTTCTCTGATTTCTCAAGGTTATGGAATGAACTGTTTTTTTCCTTTTTTCATTGAAAAAGAATGCCAGGTACTTATATTGTTTACAGACTTCAATAACAAAGAATTTATTTGACACATTAAAAGGGAGTAAGGAGGGTTTCTCCCCAAATTTGTATAGTCTTATGTAACTGAAATCATCTAGGGTTTCAAAAACCCATTTTCTAGCTAAAAAGGCAACAACTTTGATAGATATTCTTTATGTATTAGGACCATAGTCTAGCTTTTTTTAAGTATATAGGAAATTATTTTGAACCTCATAAAAATTATGTGGAGCTTTGTATTTCCATAATGCAGGGTACCAAAATTGCACAGGGTCTCTACCAAAGTCGACACTTTTTGCATGAGGCAGGGCTTCGAAGATATAGCAGTATTATATCGCATAAATAAAATATGAAATCATGAAGAATTTCTTATTTTCCCTTAAATTTAAAAGTTGAAACGAGACTTCACTCGAAATAATTCAAGCCTAGTCAAATAAAACACTCTCATGGACATAGAGGTGCAAGACATACAATACATATCTTAGGACAATAGTCGTAGATTCCTACCCAATAATACTGGAAAATAACCAGGCGAACTCTTTGTAAGGGTATTTCAAAGAACATACCTCTATATGGGTGGAATTTTTGTGTATTCTGATGGGTTCGAAAGGAAAATGTCTAAAATTTATGTCCCTCCATGGTTGGCCTTTAAAATCCATCTGCTTCTGAACTTTTAAATATTGTGGTAGGCTCGAGTAGCCTAAGCATCCTTTTAAATACTCTGGGTGCTATAGAAATAGGAATCTTCCCCTGCAACTAAACAATCCTCTTTTTGTTTTTAAATTTATCACCACACCATAGAATGAGCTCCTTGAAATATGGTACTTTAGGAATACAAGCTACTAATGTTATTTCAGAAGTCCAGACCTTGTTTGAATTCTTTTCTTCAATAGGGAGTCATGTATACCACTTGAATGTCTTAGACCATTGAAAAGTCTGGTCATCATGTCCTAATGTATTCACAGTGTCACCACAATATAGTTCTTTTCTTTTATTGGGAATATTTGACGAGGATTGATTAGAATAAAAAAGGTGTCGGTTTGTCATAAAAATTTACAACGAGGATTTCGATTAGTAAATTCTTCCACGCATTTTATTTAATACTATACATTGTGGCCTTGAGTTTTAACTACCTGATTGTTGAACTTATGCTTATATTGAGAGGGGGGGTTAGTTAGTATAAGATACTTTTTACTAAATAATTGAGCATTTGTCAATCATTCATTAACTTTAAAATGGTAAATGCATGTAAACTCAAATCACGATACGTAGAGTTTAACTTGGAAACCCTTGTGAGAGAAAACCACAAAAACTTATCTTTATAAATGTCTGTAGTCGTCAACCTATTGTTACAAAGCTTGTAGCCACCAACCTAATAGACACACCAATCTCCTTAGCTGAGCACCAACTCAGCAAGATATTATGTAGGCACCAACCTACTAGAGACACCAATCTCCTCAGTTGAGCAACAAAGTTACCAACTTAACGAGAACTCTCCAAAGTTCTCATTTTTAAGAGGTCACATTTTTACCCATGTTTCAAAAAGTGGTGCTATCGGTAGCACACTTTTTTTTGGAGGTGGTTAAAATTGTATTTTTTTTAAATCGCGGCCTTGACATTGTGGGACATTAAGGACATAACCCTGAAATTCACACTCGAATTGAAAATTGATGCTACTAGTAGCACCACTTTTTTTCAAGTTAAAACTATGACCTAATTGAAACGGTGGCCTTGACCACTCGCACCATTGTAAATAAAACATTGAAAATCAACTCCTAAACCTATCAGTCTTATTACTTGATAATTGATTTATTAATTTATTTTATTTTTTTAATATTTTACATGACTAAAATAATTAAATATAAATAAATAAATAAAAAACATTTCTAAATAAAACAAATTTCAAGGAAAAAAAAATTTAAAAATACGAAAGATTAAAAAACTTTATGAAAAATATTAAAACAAAAACCTTTAAAATAAAAAATAAAATACGAAAGAAAAAAATTTATGAAAAATATTAAAACTATAACCTTAAAAAAAAATCAAAATCAAAAATATTAAAAATTTAAAAAAAAAATAAAAAAATAAAATATATATATATATATATATATATATATATAATTTAAAAAATAAAAAATAAAAACTGTGTGGGGCTTGGCGCGCCATGGAGTTAACCCAACTGAAAACTGAATTAAATTAAATCTTTGCTCATGTAACCAGAATAATCATTACTAAACATAATGGATCTCTAATTTACTTACGGGAATAAAAGAATGTTGATTTATGGTTTAATTGTAAAGTATTCTTATTTACCAAACCTAAATTGGAATCATAGTTAAAATTATATAGCATTATTTATTTTCTTTTACAATATATAAATAATTACAAGATAGATATCCCATTATAATTTAAATATTGCATTATTAAATGGTAAAATTCTTGCTTTATTAATTATCTCATGCAAGTATGGATATTTAATTAAGTCAAGAGAGTTGTTATTAAATATATATATATATATGAATGAGTTCAATGAAATAATTAGAAAGGTTTCAATTTTAATATGTTAACTTGTTAAATTTAGATTAATGTTGTATGATTATTATGCATTAATTTTAAACTCATTAAATTAAATTAAATTTATTAAATATAAAGGGATATTTGCTCATCTTAACTTTTGGTAACCTTATACTCAAGGTAGGTGTAATTCTTCGCAATATTTTATTTCAAAGGTTTTCATTTAACCATAGTGAAATCTGTTAAGTCAAAGGAAGTAATGCGCAAAAAATATTTAACCAGTTAAGATAGGTATCTTAACTCGTGCAAGATACATTAATTTACTCTCAAATTCTTACACCAGTGACTATTTTAATGGACTAAATTTAAATTTGTAACTTTGGTTTAATTAATAATTAAATCTAAAAGTAATTTCAATTTTGCAAAATAGTTGTAATTTTTAAGGATTCTCAATAAACTTGATAACTCGATAAAATTGTATTATGGATGGATGTGTGGGCGCGGAGGGGGTGATGTCTTTACTATGCCTCAGAACCATTATGGGAAGAGGTCTATGTCTCCAACAGGCAATTCAAGCAAGGATTAGTAGCATGAAAGTGGTCACACCTCAGGAGGTTGGGGATGCAAAATCGAGTGGTTTGATAGGAGGGGGCGCTCTCTTGGCAATGCCTCGGAGTCATTTCTAGGTTGGACTTCATCTGAGAGCCCACCTCCGAGCACTCACAGTAATTCTATTAGCAGTCGTCAAAAAGCTCACTCAGAGAACAATTCAGTGAGTGATCCAAAATGGATCCTGGAAGGCCTAAAAATCAAAGTTCTTGGAATTGGACAAAACTAGCGCCATTGCGTCCGTCTCGTCGTGTTTATTCCGACCATATAGTTTTGTTCTTAAACGGACATCGTATGCGAAATTTATCGCATTCTAACCAAATTCCCAAACACGCAAAAAGTCAACTGGTCAAACTCAACAGTCAAAGTCAATGTTGACGTTAGCAGTACGACAATTGATGTCATGATGATGTCATCATGTTGACATGGCATCACCTGGAGGTGACATGTGTCACTCAAATTAGTCATTTTCGGGCTGAGTTGGCACATGTACAGATTTGACATGTGGCATTGTACGGATGACACGTGGCAATCCATACATCATGTGGCCCAATGGCAGGCTGACACGTCGCAGTACGGATGACAATTGGGTTGTACGGATGTTGACGTGGTAGGGCGATTGTGCAGTAGGGACGTGAGATGGAATGACACATGGTTGTGCGACAGGTGACATGGCAGGTCACTGAGCAGGTGACTGGGTTATATGGAAGCTAGCGTGGCATCTGACTCGACTGTATGGAGATGACGTGGCTCATTGACTGTACACTGACTATACTGGTGACTGGACAGTACGAGCCAATCCCGAGGCAACACGTGGCTCAATCACAAGGTGCCATGTGGCACCCTGGATTTTGTCAATGACAGCTAGTTCAAAAATTTTGTGCCTCTAGGGGATTCGAACACCCGACCTCTGTGGGCGCAACTAATTAACTCCCCAGGCTAACCGGATGGGCAAATGGTGGTACTTGGCAACCAAATTGCATTTAATATATGTGTTGCGTTGGCATTTGTTTTGGGTTAGGCCCCGATCGGCGAGGGCCAACCTCGACCAACCAGGGGCTAGGAATCAGGGGTTAGCAAACATTTGGAGCGCGTGGAAGCTTAAGGTTAGGCCATATGGCCATGCCAACGACCAAGGGTCGGGAGTTAGGGGATAAAGACTAGCCCACCAGCCAACCCAAGGCCATATGGAGGTGCGCATGTGACCAGGAGTATGAGGATCGGGGGGTTGCACCCAATATTTGTCCAAAATTGGGTTTTTGACCATATTATATGATTGTTTTAAGATTTTCAGCCTGTTTGTAATGGATTTTGGCCATTTTTGGGAGATCTCGAGCCCGATTTGAGGCCAGATCTTGGGAGGAAGTTAGGGGAATGATACCCACTCCAAATCTATATAAACCAAGGGTTCTTGGCAACCTTCGACAGGTTCAAAAGAGGAAAAATGATGTAGAATTGTGAAGTCAAAGTCATTTTTATGTAGGGAAGCCATTGAGGAGAGGAACTTTGTGGGCCAATTCTGGGAGCTTCGCTCAACCATTTTCAGTGTCATCAGTTGTGTTGGGTTCTTGAGGTCGAGAAGAACAAATCCAAACCAGCTTGTAATTCAATTAACTCTTTTCTGATGTACTTTTGAAGCATTTAATAGAAATAAGAAAGCCTCACCTACTAAGACAAAAGCCCGGAGACGTAGGCAATCTTGTCGAACTCCATTAACAACTTTGTTTTTATGGTTTGTTTATTCTTTGTGCTTGCTTTTAGATCTAAATTTCTTATTATGGCTTCCATGTTATATCATTAATTTCTTCGTCTTTCTTCAATTCCTAAATGGTTAATGAACTCGTGCTTTAAAACTTAGCCATAGTCTTAAAAGATCATTTTCGGATCAAGTGGTATCAGAGCAGGTTGACGGTTGGTTTTTGAGTTTGCATGATTACCAAGGAAAAGATGAATCATGGTGAAGGTGAGATTTTCGAAGAGAATCCTAAGATTGGATCGAGAAAGAGGACTTCTCAAAGTGAAAAGATGGCATCGGAAGAGGGACTTTCTCATAACGAGATAGAGTTTCAAAATAACTTCTTTGCCATGTCAAAGATGGTAAAGGTTTTATATGATGATTACTTGGAGCGGAAGAGACCAATTCTAGGTGAATCATCAAAAGCCAAAAGTGAAGAAGTAGAGGATCCTCCTAAACCTCCTCCTTCACCTCCTTCTTCTCCATCAACTTCTTCTTCTTCAAGTACAAGTTCCAAATCCACCGCAAGAAAACATTCCCATAAATATACACATGATATGCCTTTGCTTAAGCTTGATGTGAAGTCAATGCAGAGAGGCTTGATAATTGGGTCAGAAGGATGGAAGTTTATTGCAGTGTGCAACAAATCAAGGATGAGGCAACTCAAATCAAATTGGCATCGCTTTGGCTTGCAGGCACACCAGTCATCCGGTGGAAAAGCAAGTTGCAAAATGGCACTCAACAAGTGGGTAATGTATTTCCATCGTGGAAATGTTTTGTTTTTTCACTTAGAAAGCAATTTTATCCTTTGGGTTATAAAGAGAAGGCTTTAATTGAATGGCAAGTTCTTAAACCAAGAAAGGGACAAACAGTGCAAGAATATACTGATGAATTTTGTAAGATGGTATTAATGTTAGACATTCCATTACATACCCAAGAAACTCTTATCGAGTATATAGTAGATTTACCTACACATATTCGTAACACTGTATTTATGTTTGGACCTACTAATCTTGATGAGGTTTATGTTCAAGAAATATACATTGAGGTAGGGAAAATAGGAGTTGGTGTATCAGGGGAATTGTCTTCAATAAGAGGACAGAAAAAGGGGAATGGAAAGAAAGCAAATTCAGTGACAAGAAGGGAAGAGAAGCTCTCTTGCAAGCATTGCAAGAAAGAAGGGCATGATGATGACCATTGCTGGAAATTGCATCCTGAGAAGATACCGAAGTGGTTCAAAGAAAGGAAAGGGAGGCAAACAGTTGCAGCAACAACACATCCAACACACTTGGGATCGGATTCGGGTGATGGGTCTAAAATCATAGCAGTTGGTTTGAAAAGTAAAATTGGTGATGGATATGATTCTAGAAGTAAATTGTTTCACATAAGTGTCATAATGAAGCATACTAAGGTCGACACATTGATAGATAGTGGATCTCAATCTAACTTGATTTTATAGGAAGTGGTTAAATAATTGGGATTAAACACTCAGATGCATCATAAACCTTACTCACTTAAATGGATAAGCAACAATTATAAATTGCACATAACAAAGCAATGCACTTTAAAGTTTGCAATTTCATCAAAGTTTGTGGATGAGGTAACGTGTGATGTGGTGTCACTCAATGAATGTGGAATGGTCTTAGGCAATCCTTATTTGTATGATCGCAAAGAAATCTTCTACAGGGAACAAAATCAATATCACTTAATCAAAGAAGGCAATGAATATGTTGTACATGCTCATCACTTAAAAGTAAATCAATCTCTACAAACAATGGAACAATTAAGGAAGGCAGCTTGTGAAAGCAACACACGTATAAATGTGGCAAATCAAGCAATTGATCTTAAACATGAGCATGAGATGATTGTAGAATGGAAGTTCAATCATACTTTGCTTCAAGATAAGCTAATTTCGTGCAAGTACTACAAACATATTAGCTCATTTGCAGTGGTAATTTTGATGTTATCATTTCTAATGTTTTCAACATGGATGGTAGTGGCTTCAATAAGATGTGAAAGAGTACAAGTGGCTAACAATATGATGTCAGTTGTCATGGATGTTTTGCAATTGATCTTGATGAGAAAGGTGCATAGGACGGAGTTTAAAGACAGAGAACAAGTGGGGTGGCATATCCCGCACTTGATGATTGATTAGTACCCTTTTGGAGGACCAAAAGGTCTTAGTGGGGAGGCATGATCCAAAATGGATCCAAGAAGGCCTAAAAATCAAAGTTCTTGGAATCGGGCGAAACTAACACCATTGTGTATGTCTCGTCGCATTGATTCCAACCATATAATGTTTTCCTCAAATGGACACCGTATGTGAAAGTTATCGCGTTCTAACCAAATTCTCAAACAGGGAAAAAGTCAACTCGTCAAAGTCAATAGTCAAAGTCAATGATGACATCAAAAGTATGACATGTGACATCA
>JASDQU010100900.1:155790-165841 GCA_032191745.1 Picea mariana
ACTTTTATCCTTGTTTGGCACCATGATGATGGTGAGCCACAAGGAAATGTACTAGGTCTAATGATTCCTTTCTCCAACAACTACTTAAGTTGCTTCTTCACTTCATCTACTTTTTTTATGGATTTCCTATACAACCCTATGTTCGGCGGCGACTCTAGCAACATCTCAATATCATGTTTAACCTTTCACTTAGGTGACAATCCCTGAGGCTCTTGAAACACTTCCTTGTAAGATTCTATCAAATTTTACAGTTGTTGGTGTTGTTTTCTACTACATCCTTCCAAGGATTACTTCATCTCCAAACGGTTTCCTTCTCCTTGTTTCTTTCCTTCTCTTAAGAACAACAATACAAATTTATTCAAACTTCCCATGATTCTTCTAGAATGATGAGCATTGATTAGATAGAGTTTGGCTTTGTCCTTGTAATCATTTATGGCATATGCTCTTCCCTCTTTGACTAGTCTATATTGTTTATCTCTTCTCCTGAAGATGGTATCTCTCACGTACAAATATAGCCTTCCCAATATGACTCTGCATACATCCAAAGAAACCACATCTACAACCACTTTGTCGACATAGTTTGGTTGATGGAAAATTTGAATTTGCATTGCTTACTTACCTTAAATTCCATATCCTGCCTTACCCAACCTAGAGGGTATGGTTGCAGACGGTCCTATGTCTCTAGCCCAAGCTTCTTAACCAATTGCATAGAGATTAAGTTGGACCATGAACCAGGATCAAACAAACAATCCAAGGTGTTTTGTTTCATGTGGATTTTAATGCAGAACAGTTTGGTCATCACCTTATCCTCCTTATGGCTGCAATTGACTAACACCTTTTCCTTTTTCAGATTGATGCAATTGATCTTCCCTTATAGCTTTGAGGTGTTGTCCACCCTCTCCTTGATTTTCACACTTAGAATTGCATTCTTTCTCTTCTTCTTGAAATGCTTGGGGCACTTCTCAGGGTGCAATTTCCAATATTCCTCCTTAGTATGTCTCTTTCAATCACAACCCTTGCATCGCTTAGAATAAAGGGTCGATTCATGTGTCGTTTCCACAATATTCTTCTCATTCCACTTCTTTTTTTCTTTCCCTTATTCTTCTACTCTTGCAATTATGTTTGTTTGTATGTGCCCGGTCGTTTCTTTTGCTTGTCTCCCTCGAGGTATTGTGCCTAAACATGGGCCTCGTCAATTTTCTTTGGTCTAAACAACATCAATTTACATCTGATTTGCGGTATCAATTCCCCCACATACTTGATCGGCATTTCAGGACTTTTGAGAGAGACTCCCATTTGGATTGCTCTCTTCCTGAACTCAGTGGTGAACTCATGCATTGACTATCCTTGTTTCTGCCTGAAATAATGCCATACTATTTGTTGGTGCTCCTCGTATCCAATTGGGTAGAACTATGCTTTGATCATGTCCTTGAACACCTCCCATTCCCTGATTGGTGGCTCATTCTCCAATGCTCTACTTACTGCATCCCTCTCCCACCATGCCAAGGTGTGGCCTTCAAGATTCAATCAAGCAAATGCAATCTTTTTATTTCATGTTACTTCATGCACACTGAAGTATGCCTCCACATTTTGTAGCCATTGTTTTAGTTTGATGGCATCCACTTCTTCAGCATATGGTTTGATGTCCACCTTGGCCTCAACATAGAAAGGTACATATGTCTTACTATAGTTGCATTCTCCCATCTCTGGTTCAGCCTCACATTTTTCCTTTGGCTTCTTTTCTTCTCTCTTAGGTTCACCATGACCAACCTCTATGGATGGTGTTTCCCTACATTGCAGTGCCAATAACAGTGTCACAATTTATGTCAATGTGGCCATGCCCTACTCAAGTAGGTCCAACCTGAATCTAGGATCTTCATCCTCATTACCATCTTGATATTCCCCATCCATGCGTGGTGATCTACTTCCCTCTAATCATGACAACAACTCTTGTCCACTTCTCTTGTAGTCACCGCAGGTACTTATCATATCGGTCACACTAGATATTTGAAGTCATTTTTATGATACCATTTGATCCATGAATGGAAATCTCATAGCCCAACCGCCTCCTCAACACAGATCTTAAAGTAAATAATATTGTCTGAGGTATCTATCCTAAACTCACCCCCACGTATGCATGGAATAATATGGGAAAATACCTAGGTGGCAGAGCTACCTAGACACTTAAGTCACATGGTCACTCAATGCTCGACTATTAGGTTCAGTCCAACCCATTTGACTGCACATAAATATGATTAATTGGCTTACATATATTAAATTGTATGGATAGGTCATGATAGAGGAGGGCATTAGAGAACATAATCCAATGCTCTTTGAGGATGTTGATAATAGATGAAGAATGTTACAGATGCAGAATAAAAAAAGAAGAAACATATTGTTGGCAAAGGAGATTCTCAGAGTGCCTAGGAAATTGATTGAGAGTATGAGAATGTCCAATGTAAGACACTCAACATAAAATATGCTTAGAGAATGGAATGAGCATTACTTTCCCGTGGGAACATAATTACTCTGAAGATATTTCTGAGGATGGAATCCAAGCTCAATATGTTGTCACAAGATGGGAAAAGAAAAAATAGCACTCAGTCTTCCCTCGAGATAGGGTTCACAATGAGTCTAGAATCAAAGACAAGCGTGGGGATATTCTGTGAAAAGGGTTCACTATAAGTCAAGGCAATGACAAGAAATATGTGTGTGGGTTCTTCTCGAGCTAGGGATTTGTAAGTCATGGTCGAGCAAGAGAAGGTGTGCGTGGGTTTTTCTCGAGCTAGGGGTTTGTTACAAGTTGTGGTCAAGAAAGAGAAGGTGCGCATGGGTTTTTCTCGGGCTAGGGATTTGTTGCAAGTTGTGACAACAAAAGGAAGGAGCGCATGTCTCTCCTTACCCTAGGGATCACACATAAGAAGTGAGCAAGCCATAAATTAGCGTGTTTGTTTTTTTCCTTGACTAGGGTTTGCTCCAGGATGCTAGAAAACAAGAACCAATGAAGCACAAGAGAGTCATCCAAGAACTAGGCATGCCCAGAGGAAAAAGGGAGAGAGTCTCCAAGAGAGAGAAAGTGTTATTTAGCATTTTTTTCCAATGTCTCTATGAGTAAGGTTATGGGTTTCCCTCATATAAAAGATTCAGCAGTGTAAAACAAATAGCAGTTGGAATTGGATGCCACCACTCATAAATTGGATCAAGAAATACTTCTCCCAGAGAAGAAATATGCAACTAAATTGCACTCACCCACAACCATTATAAAAAGATGTATAACTACAATTTAATGGATTGCCAACATTTTTAATAGAACTACACAAGTGAATTTGAACCAGTCAGTTACTCAACACACAAAGGAAGCAAAACAAATAAATAAATCATAAGACAATATTTTACCTTGGAAACCCAAATGGGAAAATCAACATTCAAATGGTTTTGGCCATGATTTTATTATTCAGTAACATGCATGATTACAAACTATCTAGTTCAGCTTGGTGCTTCTCAATGAAGTCTTGGAAAAATACTCCTTCATCTCTTCATGAAAGAACCCTCCGTCCATCTCTAATAACTAGCATATGGGAGGTCGAGGGGATAGGTAAAAGGTTAGTCGTCCCCAACCCTTCAACTTCCCCAAGTTCAATTCTCCTTGTTTTGTTTCTTTTCCTTTTTTATTTTATGGATATGGAGAGGGTCAATGAATCTTTATCTCTTTAATATATTTTTTTTCTTTTACAATCATCTATTGTCACTTGCCTTAGGTTTTAATTGAGTGTAGGTGTGGACGTCGATCATGATGGTATGGGGACCTTCACACCAATAGACTAGTCCCTTATTAATCCAATTCCTCGAACATTTCCCATGCTAATCCTCATAAAATCTCATGCCTTAGACAATTATTTCTTGTTTAGATCCAATTTGAATCACATCTCCCCATTGGGAGGCTTTTGTTCCCCAAAAGTTCCCAAGGATAGATGAAGGAACCTGCTGGAAATTTGGTTCCTCTCATACCATTTTTCCTTTATTGGAGTCCTTGGAGTCTATTCGTTGAGACCAATATGCCACATCGCTTATCATCCTCTGTTAGTGATATGTTCCTTGTGTTGCAGGATTGTATCTTCTTTTAACTCTTCCAAAGGGTGTGGTGCAAAATCTTCCATTGTCGAAAGAACCTGGTGTTCCTCCTCCTCCTGATCCAGCACAAAGGGTTCAAATAATTTTGAATATTCCACATTTACCACTAATTTTATCTGCATGTAGGGAGGAATCCTTAGCCTAAAAGTGTTCTCATTCACCTATTCAATGGTATCAAAGGGTCCATATCTGAGACACTTGAGCTTCTGTGTTGTTCCTTGCAATTGTTCCTTGCAGACATATAGCCAGACCTTGTCTTCAACACATAATTTGTGATCCTCCCTATTCTAGTCATGTATAGCTTTATACATTTGTTGGATCTTCTCAAGCTACTATTGAACCCTTAGATGTATTTGTCTAATTTTGTCCATGAATGTGCTCACCTTCTGTTCGTCCCCTTATATCCTTTCTCCATCCTGTTGTTTCCCACACACAATGTCAAATGGAACGTGAGGTAAATAGCCAAGGCATGTCTCAAAAGGATACCTATTGGTATAAGTATGGAGTTCTATGTTGTACGAATGCTAGATGCAGACCAATTTCTCACCCCAAATCTTTGGATGTTTCCTATTGTATCCTCTGAAAAATTGCACAAACGTTCCATTAAAAACCTTAGTTTTTCCATTGGTTTGAAGATGGAATTTTGTGGAATACTTCAAATTGGTATCCATCATTTCCTAAAGTGTTGTCGAGGACCTACCCAAAAACCTTTTGTCTCAATCAGATATGATGGAGGTTGGTAACCTAAAGTGTACCCAAACATGGCTGAAAAAATCTTGGCTACATCTCATCCGAAGATTGTCTTCATATAGGGAGGAGCACACACATTTTCCTAAAGCAATCCACCACCACAAACAAGTACTCATGGCCCTTATGAGTCATAGGAAAACCTCCAACAAATTCCATGGAGATTCTCTCCGAAGGCATGGTTGGTACTAGTAAGGGAATGTACAGGCCAAATTCTGGTTGTTTGGTTTTGTAACATCCTCGATCATCAACCTGGACAACGCTACTATGCGAAAACATTCTCATACTTATATATATAACTTGCATTAAATAAAATTAACACATTTAACTAAACAATATAGAGTACTCACAGGATTACTGCTAACATACATAAATAATGGAAATAACAGTCATTCATAATTGCAACGGAATACATGATAATATTGCAAGCATCACAGACATGAATTTTAATTGAAATTGAACACATAATGATACTTATCTTTGAAACTGTAGTAACTCCACCAACTACGTCCAAACCTTCCATGAACCTCCCAGACTTAAACCACGCTGCTCATCACGCTCAATAGTGGGTCACCCCCGAGCTGGGACTAAGCTCCACCCAAGGCAAGGGAATCCTAGACTAGGCTGAGGTTACAAGAAAACTGCACAGAGCAACTGGAAGGATTCTCTCCAGGAGCCTTCTTACGCCCACTACTCATAGACTCTCATTCCCCACATGCATGTTCCACCCGGGAGTATACACCTTCACAAGCACAGTTCATTGGTGCTTCACCTCCCTCTTTGGGTCTCGACAATAGGCTGGATCAGGAATTCTCAAAGCTCTGTAGCTGGTGTTGGAGTCTCTCTGGGAGAAAACCACTTCCCAACAAACTCTCTCACCTGGAGAGAGCTGCTCACAGGCCTGACAACCTGCCTCTTTAACCACAAGCCTGACAACCTGGTTCTTCAACCAGTTTTAAACTCCATTCTCGCAAGTTCAAGATAACAAAAACAACAACAACATTCGGTTAACTCATGGGTGACAACAACAATAGGAAAATTGGGTGTGGACGTCCAAAAACGACAACAGTCCACCAAGACGCAACACGGTTCAAGTAGCACACAGAACAACAACCCAAACGGTTAAGCACGAACTCGAACTTTCAGAGTGGATAAAATGGGTTCACAGGACACATAGGAGACACAGATCAGTGCATGGGTTTGCCAGTGGATTTTAGAGTGCGTGACAAGGAATCAACGCAGAAGTTGAATGCAAACTCAAACGGTTCAGATGAAGGATGTATCGGCTTCTCAAGAAAACATCACAAGCTTCGAGTTTCAGAGTTGCGTGAGGCATACAGAGATCAGACGCGTCGTTAACACCATTCTGTTTTTTAGGGTGTGTGACAAGAAAATTGAGCAGAGGTCGATCATAGAATCAAAACGGTTCAAACAGTGGGCGACAGAATGGGGGACGAATGTAGAGACTAGATGGATAAAAACATACCTTTCACACCACTTTGGAATAATAATAAATTATTATTCCAAAGGACTTAAGCCCCTAAGATTAGCCCCTCTTTCCAACCTTTCAGCCCCCTTTCCCTTACCCACCTTGTGGAAGCTTAGTCCCCCATCACTCTTTCTTCGTGGTCAGTCTGCACACAACGATGTTTAATCTTTATTAATGTTCTACATAATTACATATACAAAAACAGACTCCTAGCCTTTAACACTTAGGCTCTCCGGCCTAATAAACACATAAGCCCACTAGCTTATCAATACTCGGCTCACCAACCTACAAAACATGATTTACAATTCATAAACATTATTACAATAGGGCTTGTCCTTGGGGATATTACAGGTTTGTTAGTGTTGCAAAGAACACAACCTCTCACAATTGTTTCCACATGCTCCTACATCTTTGGCCAATACACATACAATTGTAGTTTTTCCACAATATTTGTCACACCAAAATTCCCAACAACTCTAGACATATGTATTTATCTCATCAATTGAACTCTTCTCCCCTGAGGTATGCATAGTTTGTCTAGCTTGTACAACAATCCATCTTGGAGGTGGTATCCATTTCCTTTCATGGTAGTGACCAACCTCTCCTTTAATTGCTTATATACTTCTTTGAATTCTTCATCTTCCTCGTAGTCTTCACTCAGAAGTGTATGAATGAATGGTTCAAGTTTCATTATCACTCTAACCACTGTAATATTCTTCAATGGTGGTCGAGAGAGCATGTTTGCTAGCTTATGTGTGGCTCCTTTCTTGTACTTGATCAATAGGTGAAGTCGTAGAGGCCAAGATTATTCACTCAAAACATTGTTCCACAAATGAGAAAATTGCAGACATCTTCACTAAAGCGCTTCGAAGAGACAAGTTTGAAAAGTTCAGAATGATGCTTGGACTCATAAACACCCCTTCTGATTAAGGGGGAAAATGTTGGACATGAAATCCTTGGGATTATGTTACTTGTGTAAATATCATTGTAAATATGAAGAGTCATAGGTGATAGTAAGAGTCACATGGAAGGTGAATACCAAACATCACTCAAATTTGCATTTGTAGATGTGTATGTTAATAACATAGCATCAAGTTTGCAGTTCCTCATTCACTGCCATACCTAGCCTAACAATTATGGTAAACGTACACCAATCTACTGTTAGACCACAACCCAACCGGCTTTCATATTATTTTAAATGAATAATCAAGTTTAAGAATTCCTAATACTAGTATAGATGCATCTTAAACTCAAATCCATCAATCATCAAGAGAGATCAAATCTCTTTAAGGTGTAAATTTTTGTATCATTTAATTCCATGTCATGTATTAATTCCTTCATATGAAATTATTACAAAATTTACAACTTAAGAAATTTGATCGCTCTCAATTCTTGATAGATCTGGGTTTAAGATGGATCTATGTTGGTTTAATTTTTTAGATGTTGTCAAGTACATATGCACGCACATAGTTATTTGATTTTTTTAGGATATAAGACTTACTATGTAATATGGGAAATGATTTGCTTAGTGAACAATGATATATATGGAGGTAAAATCCTTTGTAATAGATGCACCAATTATTCATTGATAACATCATATTGTGTTATTGTGAGTATCTTCCTTTGAGCTCAGTGATGTGACTCAACCCTATATCGGCTTCCCTCATTTAGTGATCGAGCTCATTTTGTAATATGGTATCAAAGTAGGGAAGAGTCTAGGAGTTTGAATTCGTATCAAGAGTCTCAAGCCTTTGAAAGACAAGGTTTATACTCTTGTGAATTCAATAGTCTGAGAGCCACAAAGTCTATGCAAGTGTGAAGACCTAGAGATTGTAGCTGACATAGATGAATCAAGGGATCACTAGCATGGTTTATCAAACTCTAGAAGAAATGATTTCAACTCTCTTAGTTGAAGAAAAGAAAACCATTGCATGTGTTACAAATGGTGATACTCATCATAAGGCTACATTACACTCAAGAAACATGTGTAACATATTATCTGAAGACAAGGAGGAGATGGAATGTTACTATTCCAAGAAAATGGGTCACATAGCTTGGAATTGTAGATTTCAAGCCAATGAGTTTCTCAAGGAAAATTCAAAGACGAACCACATGTAGTTAATGTATCCTTTGTTGAAGATCCACTGGATGTCGATAGTGGTGATGATATTACTGAAGAAAGGATATTCTACGCATTTTAAGAATCCCACACTTTGAAGACAAGAATGGATCTGGTGTAGATACAACTCAACATGGGTGGTTTCCTAGATAGTTCAAGAGTTTGTGAATCTTGGGAACTTTACCCTTATGAGGGTTATGAGACAACTCAATGGAGCATTGTGGATGTAGCTCAACATGAATGGTTGTCTAATAATTCAAGAGATTTGTAATTTGGGAGTTCGGGGTGGTAGAATATCGGAAATTGGGAATTCATCTTGGGAGCTACACCTTTACGAGAGTTATGAGGTAGCTTAATGAATCTCTACCTGGTCCAAGAACTATTTTCAAAGAAGAAGATTATGAAGAATGTTTGGTTCTGATGTTTTAGTTTTTAGTCAGTGTGTTTTATTTCCAATTAGTATGTTTTGCTTTCGATATTGTAAGTGTTAAGAGGGGGTGTTAGGATATAAGGCTTACTATCTAATAAAGTAACTTTATGACTTTATAATATGTTAATGTTCACTTTTTATGTAAAGCGATCTAACCCACATTCATAAGTGGAAATTATTTGCTTAATGAGAAATGATATATAAGGAGGTAAAATCCTTTGTAATAGATCCACGAGTTATTCATCGGTAATATCATATTGTGTTTTTGTGAGTATCTTCCTTTGAGATCAGTTATGTGACTCAACCCTATCCTATTCTGTGAACTTCATACCCATGAAGCTTCAACAATTGAATTTTAAAGTTTTAAAACTTTTGGTTTTATTCAAAACAAATCCCCAAAAATAAATAAACAATACATGCATACTAGAATTACAATGATAAAATGAATTTTTTGAATTCCTTTGAGAATTTGGACCAAAAAGATCTCTAGAAGCTTAAGACGTAATTTGAATCACATGAAAGTAACCAAGTACAATAAAAGGTGAAAAAGTGTTCGACAACACAGGTATTCCAACAGAGGACGAACACCTTCAGTAACCACTCACATAACCAGATCAAAAATCAACACACCATCGTTTTCATGTGGTAAAACCCCTACGGGGAAACATCCACAGCCCTAGCCAACACGGCCACTTGGAGCAGTTTATTAATGCAAAGAAAACGATTATAGAGAGATTTTACGAGTTTCTCACAATCGATCATAGGAAAATGACCCACCATGCTCTTTAAATAGAGATCATGGACCAATCGGGTTCTAATCCATAGATCAATGGTCATTAAGATCGAGGAAAGTATGAACCATCAGATCACTCTATGTCGGGAACATATCGTGACCATCGGATTTCCTAACTACAAATGCATACTAAAGAAACACACTAAAAAACACACTTTTACCTAACAACATATTAGACCAAGTAGATCTTAACTAACTCCTAAGTGTCTAAATATCCTAACATCCCCCCTTAAGAACAACTTGGGATAGGATTGAAGGATTTACAATAGTGACACAATAGGAGAAGGAAGGAGGCATTAGAGCATATCCCCCCTTAATGACAACTTCCTGAACTCCTAACAT
>JASDQU010100900.1:165891-196904 GCA_032191745.1 Picea mariana
ATGGATGTTGATGTGGCAAGGTGACTATGCAGTACATACGTGACATGGCACGACACGTGGTTGTATGGTAGGTGATGTGGCAAGTGATTGGCCTGTACGAAAGTTGATGTGGCAGTTGACTGGGATGTACGGACGCTGACATGGTAGCTGACTAGGTTGTACAACAATGAAGTGGCTCGTTGATTGTACACTGACTATACTGGTGACTGGATAGTATGGACTAATACCGAGGCGACATGTGGCCCAATCACAGAGTGCCACGTGGCACCCTGTATTTTTTCAATGACATCTAGTCCAAAAATTTTGTGGCTCTGAGGGATTCAAACTCCCAACCTTCGTGGGCACAACAGAATAACTCCTCGGGCTAACCAAATGGGAGAACGATGGTACTTGGAAACCAAATGGCACATTTAATATGTGTGTTGAGTTGGCGTTTGTTTTGGGTTAGGCCTCGATCGGTGGGGGCCAGCCCTGACCAACCAAGGGCTACGAATCTGGGGCTTAGCAAACATTTCGAGCGCATGGAAGCTTAGGGTTGGGCCATATGGCCATGCCAACAACCAAGGGTCGGGAGTTAGGGGATAAAGACTTGTGCGCCAGCCAACCCAAGGTCATATGGAGGTGCACATGTGACTAGGAGTTCGAGGATCAGGAGGTTGTGCCCAATATTTGCCCAAAATTGGGTTTTTGACCATATTATATTATTTTATTTTATTTTTCAGCCTGTTTGTAATAGATTTTGGCCATTTTTGGGAGATCTTGAGCCCGATTTGAGGCCATATCTTGGGAGGAAGTTGGGGGAATTATGCCCAGTCCAAATCTATATAAGCCAAGAGTTCTTAGCAACCTTAGACAGGTTCAGAAAAGGTAAAATGATGTAGGATTGTGAAGCCAAAGTCATTTTTATGCAGGGAAGCCATTAAGGAGAGGAACTTTGCAGGCCAATTCCGGGAGCTTCTCTCAATCGTTTTCAGTTTCGTTAGTTGTGTTGGGTTCTTGAAGTCGAGAAGACCAAATCCAGACCAGCTTGTAATCCAATTAACACTTTTCTAATGTACTTTTGAAGAATTGAAGAGAAATAAGAAAGCCTCACCCATTGATACAAAGGCTCGGAGACGTAGGCAATCTTGTCGAACTTTTTTAACAACTTTGTTGTTATGGTTTGTTGATTCTTTGTGCTTACTTTCAAATCTGCATTTCTTATTATGGTTGCCATTTTATATCATTAATTTCTTCCTCTTTCTTCAATTCCTAAATGGTTAATGAACTCATGCTTTAAAACTTAACTATAATCTTAAAAGATCATTTTCAGATCAGCGAGGCACTCTCTGGCACCGTCACATGCAGGCACGAGGAGTGACAACAAGGAAGAGAACACACAACGTATTCTTGGTGCCCTTTCCACTCTTCAACATCTACTCTTCGAGCTTCGCAGTCAGGTACTTGTTGTAAAATTTCACATTAATCTTTTGGAGAAACATATAGCCTCAGTCACGCCCTTCAATTTCACTCGAGAAGTCGTGACTTCTCCTATACCAGCGGAGGCAAGGGTGCCTATCCTACTTCCCCTATTCAAAAATGGCATCAGGCTTGAAGATCACTGGGTTTTTCTTTGGTTTTGGTCTTGCAATTTTGCATATGGGTTTATTGTGTATAAATGTTATCAATATTGAGTTCAGTCGACATAGTATGGGTCTAGTATTCTTGTATATGGCTTATGAACACCTTCAGTAACCACTCACATAACCAGATCAACACATTGATGTTTTCACGTGGTAAAACCCCTACGGGGAAACATCCACGGCCCCAGCTAACGCGACCACTTGGGGAAGTTTATTAATGCAAAGAAAAAGATTACAGAGAAATTTTACAAGAGAGTTTCTCACAATCGATCATCGGAAAATGACCCTCCATGTTTTTTAAATAGAGATCATGGACCAATCGGGTGTTAAGCCATGGATCAATGGCCATTAAGATCGAGGAGAGTATGAACCGTCAAATCACTCTATGTCAAGAACATATCGTGACCATCGGATTTCCTAACTACAAATGCATACTAATGCATACTAAAGAAACACACTAATAAACACACTTTTACCTAACGACATATTAGACCAAGTAGATCTTAACTAACTCCTAAGTGTCTAAATATCCTAACATCCCCCCTTAAGAACAACTTGGGATAGGATTGAAGGATTTACAATAGTGACACAATAGGAGAAGGAAGGAGGCATTAGAGCATATCCCCCCTTAATGACAACTTCCTGAACTCCTAACATAGATCGAAGTTTGGAAAACTTCACTTCTGTAAGAGACTTTGTGAAAATGTCTACAACTTGATCTTCTGTAGGGAAAAAGAGCACTTCAATAACTTGACCATGAATTAGCTTTCTGATGAAGTGCATGTGTAGCTCGATGTGTTTTCTACGCTGATGTTGAACTGGGTCTTTGGCGAGCTTGATCGCACTTTGATTGTCACACCAAAGGCTGGTCGGATGCTGGTGCTGGAATCCAAACTCTGAAAGGATCTATTGAAGCCACGGGGCTTCCTGACTTGCATTTATCGTTGCTTGGTACTCTGCTTCTGCTGAAGAAAGTGCAATAGCCTGTTGTTTCTTAGAGGCCCAAGTGACAGGTCCTGAACCAAGGCTGAAAACATAACCTGCAGTAGATTTCCGATCATCAGGGTTGTCAACCCAATCTGAATCAGTGAAACCAACCAATAAAGGAGTCCCCAGTGAACTGTAATGTATCTTGAACTGAACTGTACCACGAACATAGAGAACTATCCTTTTAGCTGATTTCCAATGGCTTTCATGGGGTGTTTGCATATATCGGGCAACAAGACCAACAGCAAAGGAAAGATCAAGACGGGTATGAGTCAAGTATAAGAGGCTACCAACTAACTAACGATATAGGGTGGCATCAACTTCAGGAGAAGTACAGGTGGAAGAAAGCTTGACTCTAGACTGGAAGGGAGAAGGGGTTGGTTTACAATCGTCCATGTGAAAGCGAGGAAGAAGGTCACAAGCATACTTAGACTGGGAAAGAAAAATTCCTTCATTGGTTTGCAAAACTTGGAGGCCAAGGAAATAGTGCAAAAAACCTAAGTCTGACATTTCAAATTTCTTCTTGAGGCTGGTTTTTACATGGTTTAAAAGTTTTGAGTCACCAACCAGTAAGGATAAGGTCATCAACATAAAGACAAGGATTATGATATGGATTCCTACTTTCTTGGTATAGATATTAAGATCAAAATGGAATCTAGAGAATCCAGTGGCAATAAGAAAGCTATCCATTTTGGCATACCAAGCTCGAGGAGCTTGCTTGAGACCATAAAGAGATTTCTTGAGGTGACAAACAAGGCTAGAGTCATTCTGGACATAGCCAGGAGGTTGTTCCATGTAGATTTCTTCTTGCAAATTTCCATGCAATAAGGCGGATTTAACATCCATCTGATGGACCTCCCATTTATGTGACGCAGCAAGGGAAAGAACAAGGTGGATGGAATTCATTTTTTCTACAAAGGCAAAGGTTTCATTGTAGTCAATTCCTTCAACTTGGGAAAATCCTTTGGCAACTAACCGAGCCTTGTGTCTTTCAACACTTCCATCTGATGCATACTTAGTTCTGTAGACCCATTTCCATCTAACAAGTTTTCTTCCTTTTGGAAGAGGTACAAGATCCCAAGTATTGTTTGTCATTAAAGAACGATACTCTTCATTCATTGTTGTATCCCAATCTGGATGACCTAAAGCTTCTGCAAATGTCTCTGGGTCATGAGTTTCTGAAACTTGAGCCAAAAGAGAAGAGGCTCATTGAAACTGTGAACGTGTCTAACGTTGATCTGAAGGATCACCGACAAGATCACCAATTGCTTCTTGTGTTGAACGGACCCATCTAGGAAGCGGTGGAGTTGGTGTCGGTTCAGGTTCAAAGGAATAATCTGGAGGAGGGTGAGCAGGCGGAGGTGGATTTTCATCCTCATTGTCATCATCTGAAGAATAAACCAGATCATAAGAAGGCTCAAATGTCGAAGATGGATCGCAGGCTGAAGAAGGCACAATCATCGAATTAGGCTCGCAGGCCAAGAGATTTTCATCAAATTTAACATCTCTTCTAATAATAATTTCATTACAATGTGATTGAAGAAGTCTGTAACCTTTGACATCTTCAGAATAACCAACAAATATACACTTCTCACTTTTAGGTTGCAATGCTTTCCTTTTCTCATCAGGAATGTGAGTCCATGATATATTGCCAAATACACAGAAGTGACTTACATCTGGTTTAATTTTAGTCCAAGGTTCTTCCAGTGTTATATTTTTAAGAGCCTTTGTGGGAGTGTGATTTACTATGTAATTTGCACAGTTGATGGCTTTCGCCCAATACTTTAGACTTAGTCCCTTAGATTGGATCATACAATTATCCATTTCTTTTAATGTGTGGTTCTTTCTCTCAGCAACACCATTTTGTTGTGGTGTATGCATTTGGATTCCCTGTGTAGTGCAGTAGCTTGTAAAATTGTTGTTCACATATTCGCCTCCATTATCTATTCTTAACTTTTGAATTTGATGTCTAGATTGTTTTTCTACAAGGGCCTTGTAAGCCAAAAACTTGTCAAAAACTTCACTCTTGAGTTTTAAGAAGTAAACCCAAGTACGTCTGGAAAAGTCATTAATGAAAGTTAAGAAATACTTGCACCCAGAAAAAGAAGGAGAAGAAAGTTGACCACACAAATCACTGTGAACAAGCTGCAAAGGACCCAAGGCGTGCCAAGAGGCACATTTGTCAAAACTGTCCCGATGATGTTTGTCGAGAACACAATCGGCACAAACACCATCTCTGCATGAAACAAGAGGAAGACCGGTCACCATCTGTTGATTACATAGTTGCTGCAATGAGTGATAGTTTAGATGACCAAACCACTCATGCCAAAGTTTTCTCAAGTCATCGCTATGAGCAACAAAAACTGATGAAAAAGCTGATGACCCAAATTTGTCAAACTTGTACAACCTGGTAATATTATCAGCAATTCCAGTTGCAAGAACATGCTTAGGATCTTTTAGATCCTTGATTACAACTTGGTGAGGTGAAAGCTCGACAGTTTTACCTTCACCTGAATGAGTGATTTGATATACTGATAGAAGGTTACAAGAAAGACTTGGAACACATAATACATCATTGAAATTACCATTATCTACTTGAACTGTTCCATATCCTACAACACTAAGAGATCTATCATCACTAACAAATATTTTCTTGGTGTTACATTCATTTAGAGAAAAAAATATGGATTTATCCTTAGCCATATGATAAGATGCTCCTAAATCAATAAGCCACTCATCAGAAGAAGAAGAAGTAGTATAAGTTGAATTGAAGGAGAAATCAGAAGCAGAAAGTGCATCTCTGTGAGAAGAAGAAGTAGATTCAATACTGATGTTGTGCTTCTTCATCATTGCTTCTAAATCTGCCATCTTCTTGAAACATTTGGACTCATCATGACCATCTTTATCACAAAAGTTGCAATGTCTGTTAGTATTCTTACTTTTATATTGTTCTCCTTTGTCAGCAGTAGGAGTTGAAGCTGTCTGAGCAGGTTTGGGACCCTTATGTTGTTTGTTGTTGTAGCGAGGATGTTGCTTCTTGGGATACTTGGGTTTATCTTTTTGTTGGGAAATTAAGGCTTTGTTGGAGGGACCTACAGTGTTGATCACTCCAAATTGTACAAGATTATCTTCCTCTCGAATCAAAGAAGCACAAAAGGACTCAAGACTGGGTTTTTCATAGGCTTCTTCCCCTAGAGCCTCTCTCATGGCATAAAAGGTAGATACAAACACAGAATATGCACTACCTAGCTTAGAAAGAATAAGATAGATGCAACGCTCTTCCTCCATCTTTATCTTACATTCTTCACATAAAATTCTGATTGTTTTAAACCTAGATAGATAGTCTCCAAGGAAAGAAAAATCATTTGGACTCAAGGTCAATATTTTATTTTCTAACTGTTGTGCTCAAATAATATTGAGTTTACCAAACACAGATTCAATCATGTCCCAAGCTTCTTTGGGGTCATCAATATCTTGAATGTGGTACCTTAAAACAGGAGAGATGGAAATTATGATTAGTCCACGTGCTTCGTCATTCCTATTATCCCACTTGGCTTTCTTATCAGCATCAGTGGGTGTTTTTTCCTTTCCCAAGGTAATTTGGTACAAGCCTTTACTTCTTAATAAATCTTCCATATGAGATTTTCATTGGAAGTAGTTGTTGTTGGTAATCAAGACAGTACTTGTATAAGACATATTAAATATCTAGATAATGTGGATTTAAAAACTGAAAATGATAATCTGGATGGAAAGAGCTCGAAAATTTATGTGGTTTTAAAAAAAAGGGCACTGAAAATGGACTTCTGATGTTAGAGTTATGCCCTTTTAAAAAAACGCACAATCGGTAACCAAATGACCACGTGATTGTGTAAGTTGCTTTATGAAGTGACCCACTTTTATAAAGAGACGTGGGAATCACTTTTACAATGAAGTTATTTTATAACAGAAAAGTTGTGTGCAAAATAAATAACTCTAAAATAAAATATTAAAGCTACTTATAGTGATTCACTTTTATACTTGAAGTGAAATACACTTTACAATTTTAGCATGAACTTTTTCAAAAAAGGTAACAAAAGATAGACTTGAACTCAAGACCTCTTACTTAATAAGGCAACTTTTAACCAAATGATCTAGCAAAACATATTGTAATGTTCAGAAGGAGGATTGGGGGTGTTGTTGTTGTTGTTGTTGTGGAAGATGGCCTTGGAGAGCATGCTCAAAAAAAACTATTTTCACACAAGAAAAAAAAATCGCTTATCGATGACAACAAGGGTTAGATCTCAGTTAGCTTACCCAGAAGATGCACCTTTTCCTATCTGTTTTTTATTTTCCGAGATCACACAGGGCACGGGGAAAAGAGAATACGCAGATCTGAAAGAGTAGGAACCCAGAAATAAATAAAAAAAAACCAAAATACTACTCTGCAAAAAAAAATTAAAATGCGTATTCAAGCTTTATACCTTCGAATTTGACTGTAATGGTCGTATCTTGGGCAAACGGAAACCTTTTCGAGTGAAACAAAAAATGTTCCTGACTGAAACGAGCACTCCAGATGCAATGGAACAGTCCACTCAGCCCATAAATGTATGGAAATGATAGAAAGTGGAGATGAGGCAACTCGGCTTCACGATCTCGATCTTCAACAGGAATGGGTCTTCAAACAAGCTCTGATACCATGTTCAACAACACAGGTATTCCAACATAGGACGAACACCTTCAGTAACCACTCACATAACTAGATCAAATATCAACACACCAATGTTTTCACGTGGTAAAACCCCTACGGGGAAACATCCATGGCCCCAACCAACGCGGCCACTTGGAGTAGTCTATTAATGCAAAGAAAAAGATTACAGAGAGATTTTACAAGAGAGTTTCTCACAATCGATCATCGGAAAATGACCCTCCATGCTCTTTAAATAGAAATCATGGACCAATCGGGTGTTAAGCCACGGATCAATGGCCGTTAAGATAGAGGAGATTATGAACCGTCGTATCACTCTATGTCGAGAACATATCGTGACCATCGGATTTCCTAACTACAAATGCATACTAATGCATACTAAAGAAACACACTAAGAAACACACTTTTACCTAACGACATATTAGACCAAGTAGATCTTAACTAACTCCTAAGTGTCTAAATATCCTAACACATCGTACCCTTAACTTTCATGCTCCAACGCCTCTCTTTGCTTCATACCCCAAACATAGCTTCAAACCCTAGTGAGATTTATCCTGCATGCCCTAGCGAACCTCATAGAATCATTCCCATAATATAATTCTATATTTCGGCATCACAACCTCAAAACAACGCACTTTTCAACATCATAGACCTTAGTCCTCCATAGCGCACCCTTAAAACTTCAAGAAAACCCCTCTTGCACCTTTAGACCCCAAAAATACTCCCCATCTCCTCTTGCACACCTCAGATCTCTTCTATGCAACTCAAACTTGATCTTCTTGCTTGAATGATCTTCAAATGTGCACATCTATCATGTATTTATAATGTTTATGTGCTCATTTTTAGGGTTGACCTGAGCTTTCTAGCTGGGATGTCTGATAGAAAAAATCATATCTTCTCATTCCTAAGGAGTTAGAGGGACTGCCATATATCGTTGGAAAGGTCTCAAATAAGATTTCCAACCATATAACCTATTCTCCCATTTGAGCTTGGTATTTAGAGTAAAAATTCATTCAAATATAGGGCATACAAATTGAGTATCAAAAATCCAAAAACAATATAATTTCCAACAATCTACATCTTGCAATATTTATCATGGGCGTATATAGTCTCCCTTCGTATTTGACATAAATGAAAACAATATTTCAAACAATATCCCCCTTTTTCATTGATGGCAACCCTTCGACAATTTTGATACTCCTCCTGTCTGTAACTTTCTGTATGTCTGCAACTTCTCCCCCTTTGAAATTAATGGAAAAGGGTTTCTCCCCCTGAGCTTGTGATTCCTTTACTAACGAGATGAGAGGCATATAGCTCCCAGATTCTCTCTAAGATATTGAAATGTATCTCTAGAAAGGAGTTTGTTAAAAATATATGCAACTTGTTCTTTGGTGGTAATGAATTCCATATTGACACTTTGTTCGGCTATCTATTCTCTTAGGAAGTGGTAATTGATGGGAATATGCTTTGTCTTTGAGTGAATAACAGGATTATTTGAAATGTTAATTGCACTTGTGTTGTCACAGATGATTGAGATTGGTTGATCATATTCTACCTTGATATCCTTTATTGTCTGCTTCATTCAAAGAACTTGTGTGCAACATGTTGCTGCTGCAATATATTCAGCTTTTGTTGTTGATAGAGAGACTGAAGTTTGCTTCTTGTTCAAGCATGATATTAGAGAGATTCCTAGAAAGAATGCTCCTCCACTAGTAATTTTCTTGTCATCAATACTTCCTACCCAATCTGCATATGTATATTCTATTAGCGTGAAGTCTTTACTTCTTGAATACCACAAGTCAATGTTCAATGCCCCCTTCAGATATCTGAATATTATTTTTACTTGCACATGTGTCTCTTTTGGTGCAGATTGAAATCTTACAATCAATCCTATTGCTTGCATGATGTCTAGCCTTGATGTTGTAACATATAGTAGGCTTCCAATCATTGACTTGTATAGTGTTTGATTTGCTTATGTAGATTCATCATCTTTTCTCAACTTACATCCTATGATCATGGGTGTAATGGCAGGTGCATAGTCTTCCATTCTAAATGTATTCAACATTGCCTTGATGTATTTGGTTTGAGAAATGAATATGCCTTTTTTTATTTTAGAAATATGCAAACCTAGAAAGAATGATAATTCTCCAAGCATGGACATATCAAATTAATTTTGCATTTCTTCTGAAAATTTTTATCTCATTCCATCAGCATTACTTCCAAAAATGATATCATCCACATAAACCATAACGATCAACATATATCTTCATTGTTTTTTTTATGTCAATATTGTTGTATGTAGCTTATGTTTTGAAACCTTGCTATTGTCGGTATTTTTCAAGTCTTGAATACCAAGCTCTAGGATCTTTCTTTAGTCCATATAATGATTTATTTAGTCTCCATACATACTATTCATTTTCTAACAATTCAAATCCTTCTAGTTGTTCAATATATACTTCTTCTTCTAGATTTCCATTTAGAAAGGTTGACTTGACATCCATTTGATAGACTTTGAAGTCCTTGAAGCAGGAAAATGCTAAAAACAATTTGATAGCTTCTAATATTGCAAATGGAGCAAAGGTTCTTCAAAGTCAATACCCTCAACTTCAGCATACCCTTTACAGAGCAATATTGCATTATTTCTTACTACTTGTCTATCTTCATCCAATTTGTTTCTGAAGACCCATTTGGTGTCAATCACATTCTTGTATTTTGGTTTGGGCACAAGTTCCCATGTCTCATGCTTCTCAATATGATTTAGTTCTTCTTCCATGGCATTAAACCAATTCTTATCTCCACTAGCTTGTGTAAAATTCTTGGGCTCTATTTTAGATAGCAAAGAAAAATCCAATCTTCTTCTTGTCTAAACTCATGTATCTATATCACCAAAAATATGACTTTATGTATGAACTTATGTATCTATATTGAAATACAAGGCATAGGGGGAGGGGGACGATGCCCCCTCCGCGCCCACTCAATATATATATAATGTAATATTAATATTTTTCATAAAAAAAATTAATCTTTCATATTTTTAATAAAAAAATGTAATGTTTATGTTGCTTTTATTTTATTTTTTTAAATTGTTTTACCCCAGATGGGGTGCCACACAGCTCATTACGCACATGATCCATCACCCTATATTGAAACCTATGGACACCTAGCTCCCTGATCTCCATGTCAGTGACTTAGTTGGATGTGTTGGGATATGGAAAGGTCATTTCACACAAATCTCATCGCGGATGAAGGATTTTGAAGGCAGAGGAAGGTTCCAAGCTCGCACGGCAGAGAACAGCAACCTTAATTCTTGGTACAGGGATTTCAATGACCTCATAATATCCATGATGCAAGAGAGGAGAAGGAATTTTAGCTAGCACATGACCTGGAAACAATGTCATTATGTTTCTGGTCTTTACCTGGTGTGTATTTGTTGTGGAAGGAAACTAGGAATCTAGGCATTCCATTTATAGG
The DNA here is from genome assembly GCA_032191745.1 of Picea mariana. NCBI lineage: Eukaryota > Viridiplantae > Streptophyta > Pinopsida > Pinales > Pinaceae > Picea > Picea mariana. The sequence continues at coordinate 176,656 of JASDQU010100900.1, forward strand.
AGAGGGTCTGGTATTCTCATCTAAGAAAGCTAACAGCTTCTGAGAATAACATGTAGAGGTAAAGGGGCTTCCCAAAACGAGGAAGAAGATCACACATCCCTATGGGTCGATCCATTTCCATGGTCAAGGGCATGGACAAATAGAACTATCATGGGAAGAGGTCCAGGTCTCCAACATGCAATTCAAGAAAGGATCAACAACATGAAAGTGATCACACCCCGGGAGGTTGGGAATACAAAATAGAGTGGTTTGACAAGAGGGGGCACTCTCTTGGTTGTGCCCCGAAGTCCTTTTCGGGTTGTCCTTTTCGGGTTGGACTTCATCTGAGATCCCACCTCCCAACACTAACAGTAATTCTACCATCAGTCGTCATGAAGATCACTCAGAGGACAATTCAGTGAGGCCCTCTCTAGCACCATCGCATGCGGGCATGAGGAGTGACAACAACGAAGAGAGAACACCGCTTATTCTTGGTGCCCTTTCCACTCTTCAACAATTACTCTTCGAGCTTTCCAGTGAGGTATTTGTTGTAAAATTTCACATTGATATTTTGGAGAAACATATAGCATCAGTCACACCCTTCGATTTCACTTGAGAAGTCCTGACTTCTCCTCTACTAGCGGAGGAAAGGGTGCCTATCCTACTCCCCCCTATTCAAAAATGGCATCAGGCTTGAAGATCACCAGGTTTTCCTTCAGTTTTGGTCTTGCAATTTTTCATATGGGTTTATTGTGTATAATCATTATCAATCTTGAGGTCAGTCGACAGAGTATGGGTCCAGTCTTCTTCTATATGGCTTATGTCAATCGATGCCACTCGGCACTATCTTTTTCAAAGTCTTATAGTTAGTACAATTGTGAACAATCAACTAGAGCGGAGTCAGTTTCCAACAATGGTGACTTACGCTCCAGGGAACGACTATTTTTGTAATAGTTTTCTATAGCAGGCATTTTATACAAATCTTACTTACAAAAAAAAATAGTTTTAGTTTTCTTTTCTTTTTTTAATTTTCTTTTTTTGGGTTAATTATTTTTTGTAGTTTTTACCTTGGGTTACTTTTTTTTTATTATTATTAAAAAAATTGTATTTTCACATAATTTTTTTGTTTTTATTTTAGTGTTTTAAGAGTCGTTTTGTATTTTTATGTTTTTTTTTAATTTTAGGTTTTACACCTTTTTAATTCATTCTTTTAATTTTTTTATCAAAAAAAATTGTGATTTTTATTTCTTTCAACAAAATTTATTTATTTTTCTTTCTTTTTAAAATAAAATTGTTTTTTTCCCTTAGAAAACAAATTTGTTTAGGGATGTTTTTTTTCAATTTAATTATTTTCGTCATGTAAATTAATAAAAAAATTAAAATTAATTAATAAATAAATTATCAAGTAATAAGACTTTTAGGTTTAGGAGTCGATTTTCAATGTTTTATTTACGGTGGTGCTAGTGGTCGAGGCCACGATTTCAATTAGTCATAGTTTTAACTCAAAAAAAAATGGTGCTATTGGTAGCATCATTTTTCAATTCAAGTGTGAACGTCATTTGGGTCATCCAAACCAGAGGGGCACGTGGCAGCAGATTAACAAATTTGCGATTTTGTGAGTCGGGGTTTTAGCGTGGAGAACGATGCAAGTTCAAAAATGTGAAATCCCGAAATCGCGGTTTCACAAATTAGAGGTTTTACAGGAAGCAGCACCCCGATTCCCCGAAAAATGAAGTCTCGAAAACATTCGGGGACAGAGCCCCAATTCATGGCCTGAGGTCATATAGAAAAGTGGGGCCACAAAGAAGAGTAAGCACATGTTTATCGGCTGGTGACTGGGGTTTCTGGGATACAATCGTGGTCGTGGGATCCATAGTAGATCCAACCGTCAATCTAAGAGAGGTCATTTCGCGAGTTCGAGCATCGTGATATTGGGAATCAAGTGGAGTGAAGACTCTCGAAATGAGAAATCCCAAAAGTTCATAGGGGATGAGCATTGGGTCATGGCCCGAGGTCGTGTGCAGGTAAAGGTGCAGAGTTCACATGAGCTACGCTGAGGGCCAAAATGTCGATGTTGCCGCAGAAGAGGTCGCCACGTTCTCTAGGTGCCAAATTGACTCAGCCTCGTTCTGATCTCGATGAAGAAGTAAATGAAAGCGGGGGGAGATGTTTGAAGCCTCGCCTCACCCCATAAATGAAAATCATGGAAGAGCTGGTAGTGGAGGTGGATCGCCAGCCCATGGAACCCCTGCATGCTAGTTTTTCTGCAGGGCCCATACTGATCTGAGCTCGCGTCTGACAGGAGAATGCAGGTGTAGACTGATAGAAGAATATGCAGACGTCGATCCTTAAACTCAATGGTTCGAGCACTTCTCTACTAAGGATGGCGAATTATTTTGATTATATATGTGGAGTTCTAGGATTTTGTAAAGTGATTTTTGGTGGAGCAGAGCTCCCAATATGTAACTTTGTTCCGCCAGAGCTATTCTCTGGTTATGTAATCGATTTGAGACTTTCATGTTAATAGAATTCAGCTTCATTTCTCTTTCATTTTCTCTGTAAAGTTGTTTAAAACACTCGGGAATGGATGATCCAGTCGAGGATCGTTATATTGTTGTAATGGAGGTTTGATTATAGTGGTATCGTGGTCAGTTTTATTCATTTCCATGTGTATCTATTTTCTTCTCACATCGAGTTGTTGCAGTTGTAGGATGATGGAGGTTTGATCATACTGCAGTTGTAATTGTGTCCCTTGTAGACATATTTCGGTGTCTGAATTTGAGCTCAAGAATTCTCTTGAGCTTGGGTTTTCTTCTCTGAGATGTTGGAAGGCTTGATGCCCAGAGTCGTCTCCTTCACCCTTTCTCCTAATTCTTCCCTCTACTCTCGCTTTAACTCAATTTACTGACTGAAGTTAATGTGGCCCTCACTTCCCTATGCATTTCCTATCCAATTCTGTGTTGAACATCTTTCATGTTGTTGAGTTTTGACCATCGACCATCCACATTTAAACCAACATCCACCCCAAACACTGATGGGTATTGGGCTTACCTCCCCTGCAATCAGGAGGTGACTTCCGATGCTAACATTTATAGCATCATTGGCAGGGATTAAAGTGAAGATATCTTCCCTAGGAGAATGAAAACGAGCTTATGATTCTGAAGGTGTGTCGGGTATCAGAACCATTGAATATGTGCTTGCACCTGGCAACTCCGCTGAGGCGACTCCATTGTCTCGGCTTTGTTGTTTCAGTGTGACTACTTCTAGCTACACCTAGTATACCCCTGGGAGAAAACAGCGATCAAGTCTGTTCTTTGATGGTGAACAAAGACCAAACATACTCATTTTGCATATCATTCACCTGGTGACTCCATGGTTGAAGGATCGATTGGCGACTCCACTGGTTCGAAATGAAAAAAATCCTCACTCGGAGGTTTTCTCCTTTTAATTTTTTTGATGTTCTTGGTTTTCTTAATGTTGTCCCTACTATGGATGAATGGGGTAATTATTTGCCCATATTTAGAGAACGTAAAGAGGGCAACCATGCTCGGCATCTCCATGAGTTTCATGAACTTATGCATCAGTGGGAGATACATCATGAGGATGTTTTAATGAATATGTTCATGTTCTCATTGGACGGGGATGCCCGTGAGTGGTATAAATCCTTGCCCCCTACTAGCATCTCCTCCCTGGAACATTTTCATGCAGCCTTTAATAAGCATTGTCAAAGGTATTATTCCCCTGAGTTAATCTATCATAATTGTTGTGAGGAATGTGAAGTCCATGATAAAGATATGGTTGTGACTAGTGAAGGTTGTGAGGATGAGGTCCATGAGGAAGATGAAGATGCGTTGGACGAAGTAATGAAACTGATAAAATCTCTCTCTGCCAAACTAGAAAGGTTGGAATCTAAAGAAAGCACAGAGGATTTTCCAGTCCTTGAGGTAGATGTTCTTGGCAGCTCTACTGAGGATGATAATGAAGATTTCATAGTTGTAGAGGCCTTGCATTCTTCTCCTGAGGTGCCTGATGTCCCTAGCTTTGATGATTATTCGGATGAAGAGCAGCAGGGCCCCACATCGTAATTTTCTGACCTAGGGTGGATCCAGCCTATATATGACAGCTATGAATCAGATTTTGAGCTAGATATGCCAGATTTCCAAGAGAATACATAAGAGCCCTATCCTCTATTCATTAACGAAAATCATCATGAGAAAATCATCCATCCTGAGCAGCAGATTGAAGAGAAAATATTTCCCATGGGTCTTGTTTATGATGATTATGACTCTGGCCCTTAGGAAAACCATAAAGAAGAAAAGGAGTAGCAGAAGGGGCAGTTCATAGCCTACCTAGAGTCTATAGGTGAGCAGCCACCACCTGAGACTAGTCAGCCTGCATCATCTTCTCATCCACCTATGCTTATAAGAGATATTCAGCCATGTGTGATCATCTGTGGAGCAGATCGGGCTGTCTATTACAAATTTTCCAGAGTTTTCCACTCATTCTATGAGCCTGCCAGTGAGAACATGGAATTGCATTTCCTTCATGCTTTGGAGTTTCCTAAATTTTTCTCAACTTCAGCCTTTCGAGGAAAGCTAAAGGATGTAACCATTTTGTTGTCATGGTTGCATCATCTGTTATCAATCATTGACATAGTAAAGGAACTTCCAATCAAGAAGTTACTTGAATGGCTATGGTGGAAATTCGCTTTCACCTAGAACTGTGTAAAATAAATTAGTTTAGGACTGTACATAAATAAGCTCCCTAGAGCATGTGTGTTTATTTTTGTTTTTTACTTATCAACTTGTATTCCTCGACAGGGTGTTTTGAGCTTGACTCCATAGCCCAACATAAGGCAATTGGAACTGCAAAAGAGATCTTAGAGCCTCATAGGGAGGACTCTATCCCCCATGGAGCCTAATGTTATCACATATTCTTGAAGGGGGGTGTTTTCCCTTACGATTTGGCCATTACATGACCAAATGCAAAAGAAGGGGGCTTAAAAAACCCATAACTATGTTTCATCCAAAGTCGAGGCGCGTTGTGCTAAGGTGTGCACATATCGGGACAGCGGAGAATGCCACTTTGGGAATTTTGAACTGAGGAAGGCGTGAAACCTTTGAGTCCTGAAGTGCGAAGAAGATCTAGGCCATCCAAACCGGAGGAGCACGTGGCAGCAGATGAGCGAATTCGCGATTTCGCGAATCAGATTTTTAGCATGGAGCACGATGCAAGTTCGCAAAACGTGAAATCCTGAAATCGTGGTTTTGCAAATCGAAGGTTTGACAAGAAGCAATGCCCCAATTCCCCAAAAATCAAAGTCCCAAAAACATTCATGGATAGAACCCCAGGTCATGGCCCGAGGTCATATAGAAAAGCGGGGCTACAAAGAAGAGTAAGTGCATGTTTATCGGCTGGTAACTGGGATTTCTGGAATGCAATCGTGGTCATCGAATGCATAGCATATCCGACCATCAATCTGAGAGAGGCCATTTCATGATTTCAAGCATCGAGATATTGGGAATCAAGTGGAGTGAAGATTCCCAAAACGCGAAAATCCAAAATTTCATAGGGGATAAGAGTTGGGTCATGGCCCAAGGTCGTATGTAGGTAAAGGTGCAGAGTTCATGTGAGCTACGCCTAGGGCCAAAACGTCGATTTTGCCGCAAAAGAGGTCGCCACGTTCTCCAGGTGCCAAATTGACTCGGCCTCATTTTGATCCCGATGAAGAAGTAAATGAAACCGGGGGGGAGGTGGATGAAGCCTCGCCTCACCCCATAAATGAAAAGAATGGAAGAGATGGTAGTGGAGGCGAACCATCAGCCCATGGTACCCCTGTGAGCCAGTTTTTTTGCAGGGCCCATACTGATCTGAGCTCACGTCTGACAGGAGAATGCAAGTGCAGACTGACAGAAGAATATGCAGACGTCGAGCCTTGAATGCAATGGTTCGAGCACGCATCTGTTGAGGATGGCGAATTAATTTGAGTATATATGTGGAGTTTTGGGATTTTTTAAAGTGATTTTTGGTGGAGCAGAGCTCCCAATCTGTAAATTTGTTCCGCCAAAGTTGTTCTCTGGTTATGTAATCGATTTGATACTTTCATGTTAACAAAAGTTAGCTTCCTTTCTCTTTCATTTTGTCTGTAAAGATATTTAAAACACTCGGGCATGGATGATCCAAACGAGGATCATTATATTTTTGCAATGGAGGTTTGATTATAGCGGTATCGTGGTCAATTTTATTCATTTCCTTATGTATATGTTTTCTTCTCACATTTAATGGCTCGGACATGGAGGATTTAGTCGAGTTGTTGTAGTTGTAGGATGATGGAGGTTTGATCATATTGCAGCTGTAACTCTATCCCTTGTAGACATATTTCAGTGTCTGAATTTGAGCTCAAGAATGCTCTTGAGCTTGTGTTTTCTTCTCTAAGTTGTTGGAAGGCCTGATGCCCAGAGCAGTCTCCTTCACCCTTTCTCCTAATTCTTCCCTCTGCTCTCACTTTAACTCAATTTACTAACTAGAGTTAATGTGGCCCTCACTTCCCTGTGCATTTCCTGTCCAGTTCTGTGTTGAACATCTTTCATGTTGTTGAGTTTTGGCCATCGACCATCCACATTTAAACCAACATCCACCCCAAACATTGATGGGTACTGGGCTTACCTCCCCTGCAATCAGGAAGTGATTCCAGTGCTAACAAGATCCACATCTCTTCTTCCACACCTCAGATATCTTCTACACAACTCATACATGATCTTCTTGCTTGAGTGATCTTCAAATGTGCACATCTATCTTGTATTATAGTGTTTATGTGCTCACTTTTAGGGTCAACCTGAACTTTCTAGTTGGGTTGTTTCATAGAAAAAATCATATCTTCTCATTCCTAAGGAGTTAGAGGGAGTGCCATATATGGTTGGAAAGGTATTGGAATAATATTTCCAACGATATAACCTATTCTCCCATTTGAGATTGGTATTTAGAGTAAAAATTCATTCAAATATAGGGTATACAAACTGAGCATCAAAAATCTAAAAACAATATAATTTCCAACAATATTCATCTTGCAAACTTTATCTTGGACATCTATAGTCTCCCCCTATCTTTGAAATCAATTACAACAATATTTAAAACAATATCCCCCTTTTTCATTGATGGAAACCCTTAGTCAATTTTGATACTCCCCATGTCTGTACTTTCCTTATGTCTGCAACTTCTCCCCCTTTGGCAAAGGAATACTCCCCCTGAGCTTGTGCCTCCTTTTACTAATGATATGAAAGGGATATCACTCCCAGATTCTCTCTAAGATATTGAAATGTATCTCTGGAAAGGAGTTTGGTAAAAATATCTGCAACTTTTTCTTTGGTGGTAATGAATTCCAGCTTGACACTCTACTCGTCTACCTATTTTCTTAGAAAGTGGTAATTGATGGGAGTATGCTTTGTCTTTGAGTGCATAACAGGATTCTTTGAAATGTTGATTGCACTTATGTTTTCACGCATGATTGATATTGGTTGATCATAGTCTACCTTTATATCCTTCATTATCTTCTTCATCCAAAGAACTTTTGTGCAACATGTTGTTGTTGCAATATATTCAACTTTTGTTGTTGATAAAGAGACTGAAGTTTGCTTCTTTCTCAAGCATGATATTAGACAAATTCTTAGAAAGAATGCTTCTCCAATAGTAGTTTTCTTGTCATCAATACTTCTTGCCCAATCTGCATATGTATATGCTATTAGAGTGAAGTCCTTACTTCTTGAATACCACAAGTCAAAGTTCAATGTGCCCTTCATATATCTGAATATTCTTTTTACTTGCACATGTGTCTCCTTTGGTGAAGATTGAAATATTACAACCAATCATATTGCTTGCATGAAGTCTAGCCTTGATATTGTCACATATAGTAGTATTCCAATCATTGACATGTACAGTGTTTGATTTGCTTCTGAAGATTCATCATCTTTGCTCAACTTACATCCTGTGATCATGGGTGTATTGGCAAGTGCATGGTCTTGCATTCCAAATTTATTCAACATTTCCTTGATGTATTTGGTCTAAGAAATGAATAGGCCTTTGTTGGTTTGAGAAATATGCAAACCTATAAAGAATGACAATTCTCCAAGTATGGACATCTCAAATTCATTTTGCATTTCTTCTGCAAACTTTTGGGTCATTCTATCAGCATTACTTCCAAAGATGATATCATCCACATAAGCCATAATGATTAACATATATTTTCATTGTCTTTTCTTATGTCAATATTGTTGTCTATAGCTTCTCTTTTGAAACCTTGGTCCTTGTATTTGTAGGTATTTTTCAAGTCTTGAATACCAAGCTCTAGGATCTTTCTTTAGTCCATAGAATAATTTATTTAGTATGCATACATAATATTAATTTTCTGACAATTCAAATCCTTCTAGTTGTTCAATATATACTTATTCTTCTAGATTTCCATTTAGAAAGGTTGACTTGACATCCATTTGATATACTTTGAATTTCTTGAAGCAGGAAAATGCCAAAAATATTTTGATAGCTTCTAATCTTGCAAGTGGAGAAAAGGTTTCTTCAAATTCAATACCCTCAACTTGAGCATACCCTTTACATACTAATATTACATTGTTTCTTACTACTTGTCCATCTTCATCCATTTTTTTTCTGAAGACCCGTTTGGTGCCAATCACATTCTTGTCTTTTGGTTTGGGCACAAGTTCCCATGTCTCATTCTTCTCAATATGATTTAGTTATTATTCCATAGCATTAACCCAATGCTTATCTCCACTAGCTTGTGTAAAATTATTGGGCTTTATTTTAGATAGCAAAGAAAAGTTCAATCTTCTTCTTGTTTGAACTCATGTATCTATATCACCAAAAATATGAATTTCTGGATTATTCTTTTGGACAATTCTAGATGGTGTCTTTGGATATTGGCGTAATTATAGATGGTTTCTTTGTATATTGGTGTTCTATTTATTCTCGTTCTTTATTTTCTTCTTCCTTTTCTTCTTGTTTTTAGATTGTCTCCTCTGGATATTCATTTGCTTGTGAATTTTCCTCTTGACGTATTGCTTCATCCACTCTTACATCAATACTATCTACAAACTTGTGCAGTCTTTTGTTGTAGCATTTGTAGGCCTTGCTTCCATATTCATAGCCAAGAAAGATACCTTCATCTGTTTTGGAATCAAACTTGCCTAAATTATTCTCATTTTTCTATATATAGAACGTGTTCCCAAATTACTTTGAATTGTTTGACTATAGTTGGTCTACCTTTCCACAATTCATAAGGTGTCTTGTTGTTGTTCACTTTAGTGCTATATTCAAAATGTAGATTGTTGTGATGACTACTTATATCCAAAAGGTGTCTAGTAGTTTGGCTTCATTCAGCATTGTTCTAGCCATTTCTTGTATAGTTATGTTCTTCCTTTCTACAACTATATTTTTTGCGGAGTCCTTGATGCTGAAAAATGTCTCTTGATTCCATGACCCTCACAGAATTAATCAAGTTCATAAGAGGTAAACTCACCTCCTCTATCTGATCTTAAGCACTTGATTTTTAAATCAATCTCATTTTCAATTAGGGCTTTGAAAGATTTAAACTTCTCAAATGCTTCATATTTTTCTTTAAGAAATATAAACCATGTCATTATTGTGTAATCATCAATAAGCAGCATGAAATAACTCTCACCTTTTAAAGTTTGTGTTCTTGTTGGCCTGTAGAGATATGTGTGCATAAGTTCCAATGGATTTGATGTTGAATACTCCTTTGTTTTGAAACTAATCTCATATGTTTCACGTGTTGACACGGCTTGCAAATAATGTCGGTAGATTTTGAGATCTTTGACATGTCTCTTACTTCTTGTGTCTTGTTGAGTTTTACTAGATAATGTCAAAGTTTATATGACTCATCCTTATATGTCATAACTAGATTTCATTTACTTGTCCCATATAGCATTTTTTTCCTTTGACTTCATCGAGAATGTATACATTGCTCAAGGTTATGTTTTCTTTTTCCAATGATATTCCTAAACCTGCTTTCCTTATCTCATATCTTTTAGAATTAAATGTGAGTTTGTAACCTTGATCACACATTTGACTGACACTTAGAATATTGTGTTTCAACCCTTCAACATACAAGACATTATGTGTTTTAGTCTTTTCATCTTCAAGACTAACGATACCTTTTCCAACTATCCTTGCAGAAGCATTGTCCCCAAAACTAATTTTTTATCATTTTTCTACTTTTAGAGTGAGAAATTTGTTCTAATTCCATGTCATGTGTTTTGAACATCCACTATCAATGTACCATTGGCTTCCTTTGTCTTGATCATACATTGCAACTCCACGTTTTTCCTTCTTTGGTTCTTCTTGCTTCGTTTTCCACACTTTTGTGTATTCTTCTCTATGCTTGGTAAGAACATATTCTTCCATATTTTTCTTAGGAGACTTTATTATGTTGCTTCTATAGTCATATGTTATTTTCCCATGGTTATTGCACTTATAACATTCAGTATTGTAATCAAGTAGGGGGCAAATGAATTGTAGTTTCTATCGACAAACCCATGAGAAATTTTGGTTTTGTTGCTCGCATAATCATTCATTGAGGTCTTATAAAAACCTCTATTTCTATCTCTCACATGATCACTTATAGAATAAGCTCTACAATCTAGTGCTTTATGACCAAAATCATTGCAATAAAAACAATAGGTAAGAAAGATATTTTGGTATCGGGTTGTGAAAGGCCTTTTTGGTGGAACGGCTCTTTTGAATTCATTCTTTATGTTCTTGTGAGAAGAATCAGGTTTTTGTTGGTCATCATTCCCTTTCATGTTGTTTCTTTCATTTCTAATGGAGCCTTTGAGAATATTATCATATGTTTTAGGCTTTTGTTCATTTTCCTTTTATGATGGCTTTGTGACCTTAGTGTTTGCATCTCCCTTAGGGATATATTTTTTTTTGTTGTAGCAAAGACCTGTCTCGATGAATGGTGACCTTTGGTAACTGAGAATATTATCTAAGGTTTCAATACTTTTTCCAAACTTAAATCTTATGCTTAAATGATTAGTTGTTTTCTCTAGTTCCTTTCCTAAGGAAACAATTTCAGCCTCTAGCTTCTTGTAAATTTATTCTTTCTCTTTTAGTTGGCTTCCCACCACTTCTTCTATCCTTTTTTCCTCTTCTAGTTGATTCTTCGGGATGATAATTGTTTTTTCTATTTCATCAAGATCATGATCCTTCTATTCATATTTTTGCAATTTCTCTTTCTGTTTTTTATTCTTTCCCCTGAGTTTATCTACTTCTTCTAAGGCACTAACAAGTTCTTCTTCAAGATTCACTTCCCCATCAATGTATTCTTCTTCTTAATCCGATTTTTCTTTCTGATTTTCTTCATTTTTTGTATCAATAGACTTTGTATCCATGGTCATGAAGAGTAATTCTTCTTGACTAACCATGTGTTGTAACTATATTTTCCTTCCAGCGATTAGACTATTTCTAAAGGAACTCGCTCTATTACAAATTGTTGAACTTATGTTTGTACTAAGAGGGGGGGTGAATCATTATAATATATTTTTTACTTTAATTTAGCATTCATTGATAATTCATTAAATTTAAAATAGTAAATGCATGTAAACTAAAATCACAGTACACGGAGTTTAACTTGGAAACCCTTGCGGGAGAAAACCACACAACTTATCTTTATAAATTTTTGTAGGCACCAACCTACTGTTACATAGCTTGTAGGAACCAAAATACTAGAGACACCAATCTCCTTAGTTGAGCACAAACTCAACAAGATGTTGTGTAGGAACCAACCTACTAGAGACACCAATCTCCTTAGTTGAGCACCAACTCAACAAGATATTTTGTAGGAACCAACCTATTGGAGACACCAATCTCCTTTGTCAAGAACCAACTCAGTAAGACCTGTATAGGCACCAACCTTATATATTCTTACATAGATTACTTCTAAATTCACTTGCATGCTTCATACTTCATGTATTTCATAGCATCATCGTACCCTTAACTTTCATGCTCCAACGCCTCTCTTTGCTTCATACCCCATGCATAGATTCAAACTCTAGTCAGATTTAACCTTCATGCCTTAGTGAACCTCATAAAATCATTCCCACAATATAATTTTAGAATGAGGCATCACAACTTCAAAACAATGCACTTTGTAGCATCATAAACCTTAGTCCTTCATAGGGCACTCTTAAAACTCCAAGAAAACTCCTCTTACACCTTTAGAACCCAAAAATGTTGGATAATTTGTGTCATTGATGTCAACATTGTAAAGGGAGATTGTTGGATAGTTTGTGTCATTGATGTCAACATTGTAGGGGAACTAAAAAATTGTGGTCCACACTTGGATGTAACAAGAGTTTACATCCATGCACAATCATGTTCAAACCTATGACCAGCAAGTAAATCCGATATCCATAACATATCCACATAAATAATCAATGGTAAGGATTAATGAATCGCACGATGGAAATAAATTGATGGAAATAAGATCCAGAGTGGTGATAAAGCCATGTGGAAATATCATAGTGTGGTGACGTGGCCGAACCAGGATCGTTGATCATTATAGATCAATGGCAGGCGTAAACAACAGAACCACTAATTGTAGTGAGTCTCTAATCTAATAGAACCATTATCTATACAAAAAAGGCTAATCGGATCAGTGAGGAGGAATCTCGGTCGTTGATCACAAAATGGATCAAGAGTGATCCATAAAATATTGTGTGGCCCACAACAAGTACCTTGGAAATCACACTAACAAATATTGGATGATGGAGATATTATCGTCCATAGGGAGAGGAGATCAACAAATCTCGTCAAATTGTCGGTGACTAACTAGCACGTGGGTTAATAGAAAGGCACATGCTCGCAATTTCAACATGTGTTCAAAAGGAAATACAGGTGTCGATGCAATGTTTGTTTTGGTCCCTCTGCCTCAAGATTCGAGTAAAGGGTCTAACCCTCTGCAAGAAATATTGTGGTCCCACATGCTTGGTCCTATGCCCATTGGGTTAACTCAAGTAATGAAGAAAAATAAGCCTTGGGGGCTTATGCTCTATGCAAATATTTTCAATGACAGAGAATGCTTTGGTCGAAGAACCAATTGGGTCTGCACCCAACGTAAAATAGATCCATGTAAAATTAGTTAAAAAAAAAAAAAAAAATATATATATATATATATATATATATATAATTGACATTGATGAGAGAGAGTATGTGCAGGTTGAGAGAAAATTAGAAGACTTGAAGAGGATCTAAGTTAATGCATTCAGACACACAGATACCTGATAAAATAATGGTTACAATGGTGCAATGGTGTTTTGGCTTGAAGATTATCCAGATTATTTTCGACACGAAATGAGAGAGGAGATATAATAAAGAAATGTACAGATATATATCAGATATCCAATAATATAACATAAATATATCAGAGATATAAATACAGAGACACGGTAATACACAATTTATATTAATGAGCAAAATGCACACACTATAAAATTACAGAGTTAATGAACTCGCTAGAATGGTGGCAGCTTATCTCTTAGAATAGATGTGATGGATATGCTCATTCGCAAAAAGATGATTATTACGATGAGGCTCCAAAGGCCTTTTTAACATAAAGAGAATCCAAAACCCTAAACCTGAAAGATGAAAAGCCAGCAGTTTTGTGGACCCTGTTTTGGGTAGTTTGGTGTATCAACTTCCTGGGGGCATAACTTTGGCATACGATCTTTGTTTGGGGCGTACGATAGCTAGTTGGAAAGGTATCAACAAGGAGATTCATTTTGGTATATTAATTTGTGCCTTTGATTTTCATTGACTTGATCAATCCCAAAAAAACTTCATTTAGGCCCTCAAAATGGCCCCGAAAGTTTAGGAACCGAAAAAATGCTAAAAATAGTAAATTGCCAGATGATTGTTTTAAGCCAGTTGGAATAAGTGGGTAGCCACCGATATCCACCTAGACAATTTCTCCCTCCTTAGGAAGCAATGGTCTCCATTGCGTTGAGTGCCCAGGGGAGAGGGAAAAGTCTTTGGTGAATATGCATATTGATGAGTTGGTTTCCTTGTTGGAGAAGTTGCACTACTTGTTGAAGGTTGCCACGAACCTGTGGCTGGAAGGGTTGGACCTTTGTAACTAGTTTGGCTACATGAGTTGACTATGTGTAGAAGGAATATTTGTGCTTTTCTTCAATATTTTTGACCTTCTTATGTTGCATAGAAGGTGCTTGGACTGAGGTTGCAGTGGTTGCAGTGTTCTTTTGTTCACCTTTTGAATAGATTGTGAAGAAGTTGAATTTTGTAGTATGAGATACTACTTTGTGACACTGTTTAGGTGGGCGGTATTTGGAACTACCTCTGGTATCCTGTAGATATGACCCCCTAGAGTAACAATGACACTACGGGGTCGATACTCATAAATAGCATGGCGCTTCCACATATATGGTTGGCCCAAAATAACATCACAGACATCCAGTGGGAAAACATCACATAAAACCTCATCTTTGAAGAGTTGGATGTCGTATGACAATCGGCATTGTTGGCTGACATGAAGATCTCATCCCTGGTGAAGCCACCCGATGTTGTATGGTTGTGGGTGTGGTGTTGTTGATAATCCCAATTGTTTGACAACCTTTGCTAAGATGAGGTTCTTATATCTTCCGTTATCAACAATGAAATGAAACGGGGTCCCCTTCACCCACATATGTGAATGGAAGAGGTGCTGCCCCTCCTCAAGATATGTTAGTTCTTTTGGTTGAATTGTTGTGGTCGCGACAGTATCAGTGGGATCTGTGTCGATTGTTAAGCCATAAATAGTGGCTCATTACCCCTTAATTGGGGAATATTAAATTAGTAATGTTATTTTATTTATGTCATCTTGAGTCCATTAGTTGTAATTGTACCTCCTAGTCTCCTATATATATATACCAAGGAGACATTTTCATTTGGAATCATCTTGTATTTGGACATTTATGTGGGGTATAAAGAGGTTGCCCCCCTAGAAGAGCCTTATTACCTGAAATTGTCTCTTTTTCAAGGCGTTGAGTACTTATTCTGAGGTTTTTCAATGCTATATTGATACTTGGTTCTTAACATATGGTTTCAGAGCTCAAGGTCTTGGGGTTTCGCTGCTACATATGAGACACCTTGGAATTTTTGCTATAAATTTTTTTCTACAACGTTTCAGAAGGAAAGTCTTGGAAGATATTTATTATATGGATCAAGGTACATTGGGTTAACATTTCAGCTCATGAGGCCTTATGCTTTCAGAGATACATCCTGTGTAAGATAGGGTTCTGGAATCATCCTGAATTGAGACATTGCAGAATTTTCGCTATAAAAAAAAATATGTAATGTTTCAAACCCTGAAATCCAAAGCATATTCATAGAAATTAGTAAAGTATCTATGGTAAACATTTCAGCTTATGTTTCATCTTACATTTGTATATACACCCTATGGAAGATAGGGTATCTGACTAGTCATATTGACTAGTCTCAAGCAGGTGTTCCAGGTAAAAAAATCATAACTTCTTCCTAGAGTATCCAAATTGAGTGAGATTAGTTGCATTGGATAGTGGAAAATAATTATTAGTTTGGGTATAATTTTCAGAATTTTATATCAATTATGTTTTGCGGGGCATGCTATACAAGTGATATCTCCTAGAAAGGCCAAAAATCAGCAAGTTGTGGGGAAGTTACCGTAAATTTCACTTGGCACATCCAATTTTGATCAGACTTGTGGCATTGCAGAGAAGAAATATCAGAGAACTACAAAAAAGAAAATTCCATACCCAGAAGGGCCGAAATTTTGAATATACAATAAAAGGAAGATTGTCTAGCATAACCACCTCAAAATCAAGGTTTAAAGTGATACTTGGCCAACATGCCACCAAAAAAGGGAACTTCTACACCAAATAAGCCTCCAGATAGTCCTACTTGGACTCTTGATGAAGGTGAAGAAATGTGTAGGGACATAAATTATTTACAAAAGAATACAGTAACAAAATATGAACTACAAGAGATGAGGGATTCAACGGAAGCTAAGTTGGGGGCAATAAATACTAAGATGGATGGTTTAAAAAAGGAGATCATGGAAGGATTGAAAATTTTCCTAATAGAGAGGACACCTAAAAGTGAAAATGTATCCCATGAAATTCATGATGATGAATCAATAATGGAGAAACTCTAACTTTGGGTTGAAGACCAACCACTTTCCTAAGATCGATATGAGGAAGTTTGATGGCAAGGACCTAATCACATGGATACTTTAGATGGAGCAAATTCTTTGATATACATAATGTGCCACATACAAAAAAGGTATGGATTGCTTCTTTATATTTAGAACCCAATCAATTTGTGTGGTATCGATGGCTTTGTTCTCGCAAATCACTCGTCACTTGGACAATTTTCACGGAAGAAATGATAGCACACTATGAGGATACAAGGAGAAATACCTTATTCAGGCAATTGATAAATCTCAAGCAAAAGGGTTCAGTTACAGAGCACATTGAGAACTTCCAAAGATTGAATATAAAGGTAACAAATATTCCAAATGAGCACTTGTTTGATGTATTCATGGTAAATTTAAGGGACAACATTCAACATGAGGTTCGTCTTTGCAAACCCAAATCCTTGGAGAATGCATTTAGGGTGGCAAGAAATGTTGAAAGTAAAAATATGGCTATGGCTACTAGAAGGACCACTCCTAACATCTATCGAGAGAATAATGTTCCTTCTTCTAAAACACCTCAACCTACGAGGTTGACACCTCAAAAAATGGAGGAAAGAGAAGCAAAAGGTTTATGCTTTAATTGTGACAGCAAGTACAGTAAGGGACATAAGTGTGGTGAGAATAAATTATTCTACATATATTGTGAAGAGGAAGAAGAACAAGAACAAGAACAAGAACCATCTCAAGATGAAATTGTGGACGCGATTTCTTCTGAAGAGTTGACTCCCACGATATCATGTAATGCATTGGCTAGAATTAGCACTCCGCAAACCCTCAAGATTGAAGGATATATCAAAAAGAAAAAGGTAATAGTCCTAATTGATTCTAGTAGTAGTCATAATTTCATTCATTATAAATTAGCCAAATCTCTCAATTTCTTTGTATATCCACCACCAAAGTTTCAAGTAATGATTGCAGATGGAGGAACTATCAATTTCTTAAGAAAATGAAATAATATCAATATTAATATGGTAGAATATGTAATGAATATTCCAATGATTTCTATACCCATGGGTGGTGTTGATGTCGTACTAGGAATCCAATGGTTACAATCATTAGGAACAGTGGCTTTTAATTTTCAAGAACTTTTCATGAAATTTTCATTGGAAGGAAAATAAATTGAGTTAAGAGGTATCATAGGGAAACTCAGTAAGGTGATAAGATCCAATGGCATGACAAAAATATTGAAAAAGGGGAATCAAGGTGTAATTGCACAAGTATGCTCACTAGATGTTCAAACATCTAAGCCATATATTCCACTAGAACTCCAAGGGATCATTGATAAGCATTCCAAAGTATTTGAAGATATTCCCAAAGGTCTTTCACCCACTCGAAATCACGATCATGATAGTCACCTAATTATTGGGAGTGTTCCTCCTAACATCAGTCCATACATATTCCCTTATGCCCAAAAGAGTGAAATTAAGCGCATGGTTGAAGAAATGTTAGAGGCTAGCATTAATAGACCTAGCCAAAGTTCTTACTCTGCACTGGTGGTAATGGTATTCAAGAAATGTGGCTCATGGCATATGTGTCGAGATTATAGAGAGCTCAACAAGATCAATATTAAAGATAAGTTTCCCATTCCCTTTATTGATGAATTGTTAGATGAACTACATGGAGCAATATATTTCATAAAGTTGGATCTTCTTTCAGGGTATCATCAGATTAGAATGAAGGAAGAAGATAGCCCAAAAACAACATTCTGAACTCATGAAGGCCATTATGAATTTTTGGTCATGCCTTTTGGCCTTACAAATGCACCTTCCACATTCCAAGGGTTGATGAATTCCATTTTCAAGCCCTTCCTTCAAAAAATTTTGTTAGTATTTTTTGATGATATACTAATCTATAACAAGTCTTGGGAGGATCATGTGCGACATGTTGACAAGGTGGTACAACTACTAAAGGAGAAACAACTATATGCCAAACCATCCAAATGTTTCTTTGGGGTGAAGGAGGTAGAGTATTTGGGTCATATTGTATCTCAAGAAGGTGTCAATGTAGACCTTAACAAGATTAAGGCCATGATGGACTGGTCGATTCCCAAAACATTGAAGAATCTTAGAGGATTTTTGGGTTTGACAGGTTACTACCGCAAGTTTGTTCGGCACTATGGAAGAATAGAAACACCTTTAATGACACTAACTAATAAGGATGCATTTTCATGGACTCTAGAGGCAACTAAATCTTTTGAACAACTTAAAGAGGTGATGTGAAAAGCTCCTGTCTTGACCACTCTAGACTTCAGAAAAACATTTATTGTGGAATGTGATGCCTCAGGAAATGGAATTGGTGTTGTCCTAATGCAATAAGGAAGGCCCATGGATTTTGAAGGTCGGCCACTCAAGGGAAAGGACTTACACAAACCCATTTATGAGAAGAAAATGATGGCAATACTACATGCATTGAAGAAATGGCATCCTTACCTAATAGGTAGGCACTTCAAGGTCAAAACAGATCATAATAGTCTTAAATACTTGTTGGAACAAAGACTATATTCAAAAGAACAACAAAAATAGGTGACCAAGATATTGGGTTATGATTTTAAAATCGTCTATAAAAAAGAGAAGCAAAATGTTGTGGCGGATGCATTCTCAAGAAAGGATGAAGATGTTGAGGCCTTTCTCTATGCTATCTCAATCATCCAACCTGATTGGATAATAGAAGAAAGGGATGAATGGAAGAATGACGAAAAAGTGTGGACTCTGATTCAAAGGTTGCAGCATGATTCTAGTGCATCAGATACATTTACAAGGAAAAATGATTCACTATGGTACAAAGATCACTTATATTTATGTAATAACTCTCAACTCAGACAAAATTTACTATTGGAATTGCACACCTCTCCAGTAGGATGGCACTCGGGATTTTTGAAAACCTACCATAGGCTCAAGAAGGAATTTTTTTGGGATGGCCTTAAAACTGATGTTCAAACATTTGTCTCAGAATGTTTGGTTTGCCAAAAAAATAAGGTGGAAAGAATTAAGACCCCAAGTCTTTTACAACCATTAGCCATCCAAAGTCAGCGTTGGGAGAAGGTTTCCATGGATTTCATAACAAGGTTACCAAAGTCTGAAGGAAAGAGTGTCATCATGGTGATTGTTGATATACTCACCATGTACGCACACTTTTTTGCACTCTCTCATCCCTTTCTCATTCTCATTTTGAGTCAAACTTTCTCATTCTATCATCTTCTCTTTTGATGTAGCATTTGCTTCCAAAAACTCTGAAGTGCTTCACATTTGTTGGTCTTCCTTTCCATAGCTCATAGGGAGTTTTATCAGTGTTGTTTTTGAGCATTACTCTGTTTTGAATGTGAACTGTTGTATGCACTGCGTGTGTCCAAAAAATATCTGTCAACTTTGAATCCATTATCATTGTTTAAGCCGTTTCTTGTATTGTCATGTTCTTTCTTTCAACAACTCCATTTTGTTGAGGTGTCCTAGCAAAGGAGAATTGCCTTTGTATTCTTTGATTGTTGCAGTAGTCCAAAAATTCCTTTGAGGTGAATTATCCTCCATTATCCGATCTTAAGCATTTGATTCTTGAATCTATCTCATTTTCAACCATTTCCTTGTAGATCTTGCAATTTTCAAAAGCTTCTGATTTGTTCTTGAGAAAGAAAAATGCATTCATTCTTGTATAATCATCAACTAATAACATAAATAATATCTCACCTTTTAAGCCTTTTGTTGTAGTTGGTCCAACTAGATCAGTATGCACAATTTCCAGTGGTTTTGTTGTTGAATATTCCTTTGATTTGAACCTGGTCTTTGTTTGCTTTCCTTGTTGGCAATGCTTGCACAAAGTGTTGGTTGGTTTCGTGATCTGGGGAATTTCTTTGACTACTTCTCTTTTGCTGACTTTGACAAGGTTATAAAAATGCATATGACCCATTCTTCTGTGCCATAGCCAACTTTCATCTTCTTTTCCTAGACAACACTTTTCATTTCCAATTTCGCTTAACACGTATATGTTGCTTGAAGTTCTTGCAGCTGTAGTGACCAATTTC